>CAEGAE010084102.1:0-34843 GCA_903067095.1 Girardinus metallicus
TGCTTGGATTTTAATCGGTGCGTTTTGCATCCAGTGAAAACAAACATGTTAACAAATAAACTGAACAGTTTGCTGTAGGTTTAGTGATATTTCCACAGTTGCGGTCTTGACTGGTCTTGAAATAAAATCCCGAGTCCTCAGCGCCCGAGACCGAGACGAGACCGAGACCATCAAAAAATGGTCTCGAGACCTGTCTCGAGTACTACAACACTGCCTGACATGAACGGTTAAAAGATGGTGATGATTTTGAGCTTAGTATCTTATTAGCAAGTACCAAGGTTAGTGTAGCTAACATAAATAAATCAGCTGTCTTTCAGATAAGAATGGAAATACTTATCTGAACTCTTAAGATATTCTAAATTATGGCAATATTTCCACAAACACCATGTTTCTATAAGACTGAAATCTAAAAAGGATAAAACAAAACAACTTTGCTGCACTCCATTCAGCCTTTCTGTTATCTGCTGAAAGGCTTGCTCTCACAAGTAACCTGAACTTTTACATTCCTCTTTGTTCATTTTTAAGTTCATCACTAATACTAAAAAGAGCTAAAAATCTTCACAAACACCAGTCTCCAGACAGAAAATGTGGTTGTCAGCATAATGTGGCAGAATTTAGGTACAGTACATCAACTGTACATCAACTGATGGTAAACCGATCTTATATAAAATATTTCGGTTTTCAATTGAGTTTTTATCCGATCCCAGGCACCAACATAACTCAATCTATTGTAGGTATGTCACTTGACACAGAGCTGCCTTTGTCACTCAGGACTGTGGTGACAACAGCAAAAAAGGCTAAACTGTGTACGATTAGTTGCATGTGGGCAGGCGAGGCCCTGCCCTGAACATCAATCCCTTTCCAGCTCAGTTTGCCTGCCCACGTCGAACATTCCCTGTCTAACTGGATAAGAGCCCTGATGGCTACCCACGGGGCTTCATGATCAGTACATTAGCGTTTAGTTATCATGAGTATTTCTCTTACTCCCATCCCATGGAATGGATATTATGTGTCATGACTGTGGGGGCTCAAGAATGCCATCGAAACCTCTTTAGTGCCCCTCAGTGAAAGGTGTCATGCAAATGGAGTCTATTATCTCTGTCATTAGGAGTAGCTGCTTTCACGTTGTGGCTCAGACAGTGTAAGAGTGAAAAAAGAAAGACTGGCAGATAAAGTGTGCTGTGGAAGTTTATGACCTTATTGTGGGCAGTTGTGGAAAAGAGGCTCATGATCTCCTGTGAGCTGCCTTTATATGCTACAATCTGGATAAACAAAGGTGTCTCTGCTGGGGGGTCTCAGGCATCGCTGCTCCTCAGTACTCAGCTGTGCCATGCCCTTCCTTTCAATAGGAACAACTAATATCTGCCTAATCACCAGTTGCTAGTTGATTTCCCCAAACACATGTGCTTTATTTTTTGAGAGATGCACATTTGCAGGACCTTATTCTGCTGAATGTTAACTGGTTGCACTGGTCTTTTGATAGTCAGGCGCTTTGATTACCACTGAGGGTTGACGATTGTTAGGACAGGTGATTTAGCTTTTGTCTCCTCATCCTCCAAAGCCAGACCGTTTAATTGTGATTGCTGCTTTTTTAATCAACTTTTTTTTAATCTATTGCTGGTGTTGCTGCAAAAGGGTTGAAACAGGCAACAGTGGGGGACTCAAACTAAGAAATTATGGGACTAATGAGGCTGCTGCAACACACATTGTTGTGTTGACATATATTATTATCTGGGAATGTACAAATTAACCTTTGACCTCTCTCTAAATTAATGTAATTAATACAAATTGAGGTACACACACAGAGGAAACATAGTGACTAATGCAAGTTTTATTGCGTATATCCACCACTTTGCACATCTTAGAAGGGAAATGCAAAAATGTGTTTTTGTGTCTCTCAATATTTCAACATCTCACCATAAAATTAAAAGCTACAAAGGGAGTTTATCCCTGCTGTTTGTGTCACCACATGCATTGTCTTGAACAGAAAGGATTATTCCTTGTAATCAGTTCATGACCTTGTATGTGAGAACCAGCTGCAGGGTTTTTTTTAAATCTCTTTCTGCACAAACACCCGTTGTGGCTCCCTGTGTGTGCTTGTTGGCTTTACGGATATGTGATGGAGGATGAACTGCTTGATTTGAATGAGACATCTGCAAACACATTTCTTCAAGATCAGGATTACATTAGGCTTGGGCCACTAACCTGTATCAAGATAGACAGAGGCTTTAAACAGGTTACTGCTTCAGGTGTTAAGGAAACCCAGTGGCCTTTAACTTCTGAATTGTTGGCTACAGTGCCTCTCAGTATCCTGTTGAAAATCCTCCATGTATTCTCAATGAGGTTTAGGTCAGGCCAGTTTAATCACAGTGATACCATGATGATTAAAGCAGATATTGGTACTTCTTATAGCGTGGGTAGGTAACAAGTCCTATTGGACTGCATCAACTTTGGACTTGATAAACTGATGATAACATGGCTTAAATCATCAGTGACTTGAAAATCTTCACACTGGACCTCAAACAACATAGAAGTTGTGTTTCTGAACTTTTCCTCCAGACTTTAGTTCTAAGAGAAAGTCAAATTTTACTTGTCCATTACATAATACTTGTTGAATTTGGACCATTTTGCAATAATGGCTGCTTTTTTAAATTTAGCTCTGGTAAGATGCTGTTTTAGTTCAAGAGTAACCGAACCCAAGGAGCAGACAGTTTGCAGCTCATGTGTATGGTGGCTCTTGAAGTACATAGAGTTTACTTATATATCCTTTCAAGGTTGCATTTATTTGTGTTTTGTGTAGATTTTTCTGCTACACTTTTGCCTTCCACTTATTTTTATATTAACATACTTGGTGTTTTAAGCATCCTGGTAAAATAGCAATGACCTCATGTGGTCTTCTCTCTTTGTGGCGAGTAGGCTGCCAAGACAGCAGTCTTTCTTGTGAATATGGTGGCCATAACAACAATTCTGCTTTACATTGTATTCTAATTTTAAGAGCTTCCAATCACAATCTTCAAAATTTGCACAAATGTATGATTGAAATCTTTATGTATATTTACTATTGGCATCAAGGTTATCGCACCATGAGAATCTCGGTGCGATTCTCATGGTTCAAGGTTTATTGAAACGCAAGGGTTCAATAAACCTTGCGTTTATTGAACCCTGACGCCCAAATACTTATTACCATCTTTTATCTAGACCCATCTTTTTTCATGCAGCACACCTGCACCTACTATCGTGGCTATCAGCACAACTGTACAGTTCATTTCAATCGAACCTCTGTCTAGTTTTCATTGGGTTGCCTGTTGGCTGGAATATAGATAAAAGATTTAAAGCACGTGTTGAAAATCCCCTCCCCCGACGCGTTCTGTCTGTCCCGTCAGTGTGCTGATTAATCACCCCCAAATGTTCTTAGCTGCCTGTGGGCCTGTTTGTTGTGATAGCCTCTGTGCGGAGAAGTGCAAATAAATAATCGCTAGGTGTCTTCTGCTGGCAGAAAGTGATTAATGAAGCGGGGAAGTGGAGCAGAAGTAAGCTGACTTTTACCCCTTCGCCTGTCAATCCTGTGCTCATCAAGGTCTTAAGTTGTGTTATGAATTAAATTAAAGGACAATATATTTGATTGAAGAATTGTCTCATGTGAATCACCCTCTCTAGTCTTTTGTCTGCAATATCCTGCTTCCAGTTGATGTTGTTTCAAGACAGGAAACATCATTCAGCCTGTGATGACATGAGGTGAGTGCCAAGGCATTTTTTGTGTGCCCTCAGTAAAACCGCCTGAGGTTCTAGGGAGGTTTCTGAGGGAAGATGTGGGTGGGATGATGGGTAGACTAGAGTTCAACATGTGTGTGAAGGATGTGAAGCTGTTCCAATCCCCCCGCAGCCGTGGAGAGGAGTGTACAGCAGAATACCAGGAGCAGTGTCTCAGGAACATGGAGAAAATGCAAAAAAGCCCAGAGAGATGAAAGCAGCTGTTAATCTTCATCAGCATTCCAGAGGTGGGCAGACTACCGTCTGTGAAGATGGCTCGAGCATATCTTCATCATCATGTGTCACCTATCAGCTGAAAACCATATTTACCTCCAAAATTTTCCATTTCAACTGCCAGAAAAAAATTTGAGGCAACAGCTGAGTATTTTAGTGCTGCAGGTAGTCTGTCGCTGCAAATCTTCATTCACACTTCTGTCTCCTGTTCCAAATACCGTTTGGTTCTTTTCCTCTATAGATCCTAAATTTGTAAGCTTATCTCATTGACATACAAAAGGTCCTGCCAAGTCAAAGCCCAGTGCTTTGTTCAATCCTTCGTGGCCAGTTAAGGCCACATTAGGAAGATGAGATCCTGAATGCTGGAAAGAACAACAAAGTGAATGGAATTATACCCACATATTTCCTTCCTGTGCTTGTCTTAAGCCATCCTTAAGCCCCCTTTTGGCGAGACGTCTTAATGGCTTTTCAGTGTGGGAATGTGACAGATAAGTGGGTGTGTGTCTGACTCAATGGGTGCAGAGTGTGTAGAGATGCAGTCAGTTTCAGGAAGGAAGTTTAAAAATGTACCTCATTTCTAGGCGATTATGGACCATAATATTTTCTTATCTTTCACAAATGAGTCAACCTTTCCATAGCTCTGATTTTAAAAGCAAACATATGTTTCTAGTTCAAGATCTACATTCAGAGCCTATGCCCTTATTTCTCCACAATGCTCAATGTATTTTGCAGAGATTTTATGTGACAGACCAACAAAATTTATGTGCATGCTTTTCCCGCCTCATAATTACCATCTACCCACAGCATGATGCTGCCACCTCCATGTTTCACCTGGAGGTGGTGTGTAGGGTGCTGTACAGTGTTTATTCCTTACACACAGTGCTTTGCTGAGACCTTCACAGAACACTCATATTTATCCCAAGAATACACAACACACAATTGAACTAGATCTACTAATTAAGTCTAGTTCTGCTGGTGACTGTTACATTGTACTATATTTTGGGGAATCAGAGTACACAGCATTATATTCAAATGTACACACCTATGAGCTACTTTGTTTTGGTCTATGACATAAAATGGCTCAGAAATATTTCCAAGCTTGGGAATTTAGCATGGTAAAGTAAATACTGTTGTTGTACATATCACGTTGCCAGGGTTCTTTACATCCAAATATGTACAAAACACACTAAGCTATTGCTACTTGCCAATGCTTGCTTTTCTGTTTACACTGATATACTGTAGCACCAAACCAGACTTTCTTGAATATTGATGAGTTTTTTCACTTTTTGTCACCAACTGTTCCATTTATTCTTGGCCGACTGGGGATTCCCATCTCTGGGAATAAAGCAATTCCAAGCTGGCTATGGCATAGTCCCAGCAATCTTTTTTTTTTTTGCTCCCCAGTTTTCTTCTCAGGCAGAAAATGATTTACCTCCTCGTGGACAGCGCTTCATTGGCATGGAGCCAGACTCACTGATCGAAGAGAGGACTTGGTTTTACACCCTGCTGCTTCCTTTCATGCTGTCTTATTCTGTTTCCTCTGCATCTTTCTCTTAATGTCCGTTCCCCCTAATTCATTTTTTAATCCCAGCCTTACCTTTGCACTGCCTACTTCAACATTTATCAGTGACAGCCCCTTCCTTCCCATTTGTTTCTAATGATCCCCTGCTATTCAAGCTATTCTCCAGAGGATGCCCTAATGTCCCGTTTTCCACCTCAGTCCACAATTCCCTTTGAAAATCAGACTGTGACAGAATAAGTTTACACCCTGCTGGCAAAAATAGGAATTTTATTTGCAGGGTTTTGTTGTTTTATTCTGATAGCAATGCTCCTTGACGACGCAAAGTGATTCAGATACGACAAGTCAGTTGCAGAAGGCAATGCCAGTCTTTGTTGGGAATCTTTTCTTATGTGACAACACATTGTATTCACAGATGTTACATGAATGCATTTGGCCTTACCTAATTGGCTAGAGACTGGTGCAGCAGAGATGTGTGAGCAGCCTTGGGCTGTCAGCAGTCGGCACACAAATAATGTACCATTTGATTCTCCGTGCGTAAGGTCAGACACTGTGCAGGGACAAAAGGTTTGCTGAACACCTTATTGAAACAAAGAGCCTTTCCAGAAGGCTTGGTCCAACGAGCTTGGAACACACCAGGCCGGATATTGCTCAGCAAAATGGACATCCCATTTATCGGTGTCTAGTTTTGTTGGGATGTGTTTATCTATTTCTAAGGATTTATAGAGAAACCATTAATCTTAGCCTGTAGCTGTCTGCGTATTTTCTGTAAAGGGCTTCTGACACAGAAGAGAAGAGCCTTCAGACTGCCGTTACAACTGCCCAACAGCAGAAAGCGAGCTTGCAGTCATTTGAAAGCTACAGATCTTTTGGACTGATAAGACTCAACAGACAGCCAGAGAAAAAAAGAGAGGAAACAGATTTTTTTTTCCCAAAATGTCTGGAAAGATCTCTGATTTGGCCAAAGCCAATCTGTATCTGAATGATAAGAAAACTCCAGTGAACGGAGCGAGAATCTGTTCCAGCATCTCCCGGTAGTAGCCTTTGTGGGTTTTCTTTACTGTTTTTAAGAAGGGATTGCACATTTATTTTCTTCAATTACCTTTTTTTAGCCACATTCCAAGATTAATCTGGGTTTTCACAGGGCTGAGGCACCAAGCAGTAGTTTCGAGCATCTTAAGATAGGGAAGAGGACGTGAGAAAAAATCTAAATGAATGTTTATACCAAGAACCCCTTGATTGCAGGGAGATTTTAGAAAAGAGATGGGCTCATTACCTGACTAAATGTCTGAGCCACACAAGAGGACAAGATTAGCTTTGTCATGCACTAGACAGCCTGTCCCTTTGGTATCACTCTTGTATAGCTAATGTGTAACAT
Source organism: Girardinus metallicus (assembly GCA_903067095.1). NCBI lineage: Eukaryota > Metazoa > Chordata > Actinopteri > Cyprinodontiformes > Poeciliidae > Girardinus > Girardinus metallicus. The sequence goes on from CAEGAE010084102.1 coordinate 6,882, forward strand.
AGATGTGCATATTTAATTAGTTCTTTAATGAATACAGACCTAAGGTGCGCTCTGAGACAGGTACCAAAAGAAGTTAGAGAAAATTATGAGATCTGTCCGAAACCTAATCTGACGAAGCAATCAACCTCTGATAGAAAATTCATTCGGATATTTAAGAAAAATCCCTGAACCATGAAAAATCAAGTTTATTATAAGATGGAAGATGCAGGAACACTATTCACAGTGATAAGAGTTTAAAATTGACAGTATAATATGTACTGCCTGTGCCAAAATTACACCCTGTTACATTGTTCCAGCAGTCAAACTTTAGTTTTTAACCACCTCTCCTTTACTCACTCCTTGCTGGCTCGTTCTGTTTGTCTCATGTTTATTAAGCAGTTTTTAATCCTTGGCTCCTTGTTTGTTCCTCCCTATTTTTTGTAAGTTGTTTTGAGTTCTTTATTAAAACTTATTTCCTCATATTCCTCTGATTTTTGACTTACATTTTGATCAAACTTCTTACACACAAATCACTAGACTACTTTTATATTTAGTTTGTGTATAAGTTTGAGAAATTCTCCATTAAATTTTGACTACTTCCTTATTTCACAATAAGTTTATGTTCTGTAATCTGACAAGAATAGAACAAACTCATTTATTTCACTGATGCAAATCTTGAAAGTAAGAAAGCTCCTTTGTATATTTATATACAAATTGGCATCAAACTAGCAGAGTTTTCTCTCAAAGGAAAAAGCAACTATTATAGATGAAAAACTGTTTATCTCAAGTAGAGCAATTGGCATCCTGGACTTACAAGTAAATCCTCTCTAGACGGGCTATTTATTCTGCCAGGAGTAGCTGTTAAGTGTATGACATCATCTCCTCTTGTCTGAATTTGTGTGCTCACAGGCTGATGTCATGGCTGCTTAATTACCCCTAAGGCTCTGTGATAGCTGGATCAGGCTGTAGTGGTGGGGGTGGTGGGGCGATGGGGATCACAGCCAACGAGCGCGATGCAGAGATCCAGATTTGCCTTAATCCTCCCCAAATTTGGTAAAGCATAAACCCGTGCAGTGGTGCCTATCTGAACATTAGTGTGGTGTGCTCGCTTTATCTGAAGTCTGTGTTTCTCTCACAGTTTGGTGATTTATGCTGTTCGCCCACACCTCTGGGGCAGAGAGCTGTTTGATCGCGTCGAGGGCAGCCCATCAACAAGACAGTCAATTTTAGCTCTAGGGAGGTTTGGTAATGATTATCTTTCCATGCAACAACATAGCACCCCACCTGATAAAGCAACACAAGTCCAGCTCACTCAGTCGTGACCAACTGCTGATATGGCATTTTGGGTTTGGCATGGAGCAACGCTTTCAAGATGCACCACTTTTTGAACAAAAGACATCTCACAAATGCCACCACTACTGAGTCCAGGATAAATTTTCAGTGTTTCTGAGAGTGAATGTGCCTGGCTCTTTGTGCTGTGGTCATTATCATTCATGTATCTCTATTCATGAACAGCAATGCAGGGCTGCTAATCAGCAACAGTGGGAGACTTGCAGACTGTGGAGCGGGAGGGGCAGCCGAGGATGAAGCAGTATGATATCATATCCAGTGATCTGATCCCCGCATGAATAGCCACAGCAGCCTTATCTTGTGCATGGAGGGAGAATAAAAGCTGGGAATCACAGAAACAAAATGTCAAGAATAGGAAATGCCTCCAACATGATAATTAGCTGCAGAACGAACCTTCCCAATAAGCTGTATAGATGGTTAGGGGAACGGAGATAAATTTGCCCAATGAAGATGATGGGTGTGCCAGCAAATTATTCTGTGGGGTAGGGAAATTTCTCCAGCCAGTTTGACAAAGCTTGAAGAAAAAGGCTGGGGTGATTATTGACAGCAAGCCAACGCGAAGCTTTGAAAGCTGGAGGCAAACACAGCCCCTCTATGCTTTTTTTTTCTGCAGTCACTGACCTCCTGCTCCTCCTCCTCTCACTCTATAGATGAGGACAAAATCAGGTTTTTCTTCCTCGGGGAAAAAAAAGCCACCAGTAGACCTATTCTTTTAAAAAGGTGCTTAATTTTACCTCTGTCTTGCTCTGGCTCATTTATATATATTGCAGTCATTATCTGTCCCAGAGGTCTGTTCATAAAGGAGACAGTGATTGAGCTGAAAGGCAATGAGGACAGTTCTGACTGTGACTGTTCCTTCTTTTAAAGCCCTTGTGATGTATAACATGTGAGAGGACACTAAGGCGGATGACAGTGGGAATGAGACTAATGAGGCAACTCCGTCAGAGTGACCAATGCCAACGTGGGCTGAGCAGTTAATCAAATCTCCAAACAACCATTAAACAAAGTAACTGACAAAACAATGTTGTTAATTAAATTTGATGGCTTGTGAAACTAGCAATGTTGTATCACATTGATGTATATCTGCCTTGCATTTCAATGGCGTAGGATGATACACTGCCTCAGGGAAAATGTACTTCAGACAGCACTTCCTAAACATTCCACAGCTGAGCTAAGCTGCCAAAATGTTCCTGTATGCTATATGATTCAGCATTTACCCAACTGCTACTTAAATAATGTAGGAATGAACAAGCAATATGTGGGACTAGAGATGGAAATTATCCACATGGATATAATCTCATGTAGTTATATGGAAATGTTCAGATTGTCCCATTTTTAAAAATAAACTTCAACTTGAACAACAGAATAGCCTAATCCTAGGCAACACTGTGTGTGTGCTTTATGTATTCACCTTAGCATTGCTAAAGCTGAAGGTGAAACTATTCAAAGTAGGTCACAATAATTATCTCAACATTTGGGAACACTCATAAAACATTGACATGTAATTATCAGAGCATCAATTATGGGAAAGAAAAAAATTAGATGGTTGCATCATGGCAAAACCTCAGTCCACCTGAACACCGAATGCCACACCCTTCATCCCATTAATCACTGTACTCACACCGGGAACACATGCAAATCAATGTGGATTAGAACTACAGGCACAAATGGCATGTTGGGAAGCAGTGTGACAATGCCTTTGTTTGGATGTGACCTAACAAATATGGTTTTCCTCAAACATACTTGACAAACTCATCAGTTTGTGTGATGAATGGGAAAGACATGATAAACGATGATAGATCTACATGTGTTTTAGTTTAGTTGTTGTTTACCCTATTAACACCACCATATAGCAATTAGTAAAATTATGTATCTCCATAAAACAAATTTTTAAGCTTAAAAGTTTTGAAATGTTGAATGATTTTAAAAGTATTGTCATTGTTTGTGTTGGAACACTTTAATGTGTTTTTGTTTGTATTTCACATTTATTGAGATTACCTAAATATGCCAGAGATTATATTTTGCACTCTTTACATATAAGGAGTAGTTTGTTGAGCTACTGCTCATCTTCCTCAGTCATCCTTTAATTTTTATTCTATTCCTCGCTTTGAATTTTAGTAATTTATGTTAACCACTTATGGATGCCAAGATGCATTGAGTTGCCATATGATTGTTGTTTGCGTTAACAAGCAAGAGGAGTTGAAGTGTCTATATTACTCCTGTGATTAGATTTTCTTTAGGTAGAAAGAAAATGGCAAAACATGGAATTCAGAAAGAATATGAATGAAAATAGGTAAAAATGTCCATGGAGTGCAGTAAGTGTTATTTTTTCAAACTCAATGAGTAACCATGACCATTAATTGTAATTCATTTCCATAACTGAGCAGCTCTAATATCAACAACAACATTTTCTTTGAAGAATGCACCAGACCTTTCACTTCTCAAACAATAACACCTCAGCTGATTTAATTTGGACTTGCTGCAGAACAGCAGAGGTTAGCTGTTGTTGCAGAGATGACTGTAAAGGTTACGTGATATATCAAACAGCTTCATTATTTAACAGGGATCCTCAGTTTTGTCTGGAGTTCTGGTTTTACTTTTCCCTTTTTATTCTTTTAAAGTTTAATCCAGCTGAGTTCATATGTGGGGCAGTGTGTCAGAAGGAGAGTCAGAGAGAGCTTTGTGCTGAATGTACTTTCATCTGGCTAGTCTCAAACCCACTCTGTTTGCCGATGTGTTGTAGTGGGCTCTCTGCAGCCAACGCGGCAGCCTTTCAAACAACTCTGGCTGTAATCGGGGGGGCTGAGAGGGCTTACTGGTAAATTGGCAGCCCAGGGAATACAGGGTACTCTCACCCCGTCGCTCACCCACTCACATGCTTTCATTCCCCTTTTTACCCTTGACCATTGACTGTCTGCACTCCTTCTTACTGGCCAGCATAAATCCGCTTTCCAAGTGTGTCAACTACTCATTGTCTCTTGTCGTCTGTTTCCTCTGCTCTGGTATTTTTACCTTCTCAGAGCTTGTTAATCGAGTCCCAGCGTCACTCATTCGAGCAATCGATCTCTCTAAAGTATATCCTCGCTTATCTGCGTGTCTCTACATTTGATTAATAAGACCCTCACTCTTCTGGCTAATTACATCCTTCAACAATGACAGCGAATCACAAAAGTGCTGGAAAAAAGAAGCACGTGTGCACACTGGGGTTCATGCATGCATGCACTGTAGGCATACTAACCAAATCTGTTTGAAGTGTGGGACCCTAAAAGAAGAGAGGGCTCCTGTATGCATTAAGTATTCATGTGACGTGTTTTGAGGTGCATACATGTGTGCGTATGTGTGCGGGTATAGGGAGAAAAAGAGTGCTGGCAAATTGCGCCGCAAGCACCCAGCAATCGAGCGCTGACACCTCGTCTGGCAGTCGGAGGGAGAAGGGGCTGGGCTGAGGGAAAAAGGGGAGAGGGAGAGGAAGGAGGAGGGATTGCATGTGTGTATGTGAGCTAGAGAGAGAGGGAGGGAAAGAAGGACACGGCAGGACAGCTGCCAGAATTTCTCCAATAGCAGGAGAAATTGTGAACAAGAGCAGGAATTCTCCTTCTTCTCTCAAAGCCGAGCCAGGAGCGGAGAATCCCTTCCAATCCTTCTGGCTGTGGGGAAGATCGTCGGGATGTACAGCCACACTAGCAGACAGAGCGTGTAGGATTAACTCCATGACAGGAAACAGTGCAGCTTGTGGCACTAGAGAAGACTTGGATGAAGAAACGAAGAGGGGTACTGAACTGCTTCAAGCTGTTTTTTAAGACCGTGAAGTGGTGCAGAACTTTTTCACGTGGACGAGAGTTGGAGATGTTTTTTTTAAACGGGTGCTCCACCTCTTGCTTCTTCTTTGGAAACTCTCTGGATTTCACGCACCTCTCTCACCGTTGCACCTATCCTACTTTTTCTTGCAGAGCGGTCATCCCTCCTGCCCACCTCATCTCTGCCCCACCTGCCGCTTGTTCCATTTAGTTACTATGACGCCCACGCCTCACCCCGATCGTCCTCCCTCCACCCCTCTGGCGTCTTACAAACCTCTGTGAAATCAAGCGGAACCTCAATGATTGCGATCGGAGTAGGAAGGAGCCCCGTGTCCTGACTAGTGAGCAACCCCCTCCTCCTCGCCGTGTTCTTGGCGACTGCGCTGGCGTAGCAAATGTGCAAATAATGGAGAACAGTGACAGCACAGACACGGACCTCAAAGTTGATCTGAATCAGTTGTCTGTTTTTTGACTATGAGCATAAACTAGATGATGGATTGGAAAGAGCTGTAAGTACATGACTGCAGCACATTCTTACTGGTGCATGTTAAACAAATGTAAATAAATATACTTTGAAAAGAAAATTGAGAGATCTCAGATATTGGTTTACTCAGTGTGACATTCTGCTTTGAGAAGTTGGAGCAAGTTGTGTGTGGAAACAGCTTTACTTGCATGGAGATTGAGAGTGAACAGGTGGATAAGCTGTTGTGGGCAGATGAAATCTGAGCCGTTTCTCGCCACCTTTTCCCTGTTCATAGTTGGGTGAGGCGAAGAGAGGCAAAGACAGGAAGAAGGGAGAGGCAGAGAGGGAAAGAAGCGGTTAATTAATCTCAAGATGTGGATGTGAATTTGTCTCTGCTTTCATTCATGAGCACACCTGCGCACTGACTGTCATTGTGCAGCATCAATTAAACTTCAAGGTTACCATCTCTTTGGGATGTAACCACCCCTCTGTGGTCAGGACAGTTACAGATCATTTTGCCCTTTTGCCTGGGCAGTGTTTTAGGCTCACATTTGATTTATTCTGCTACTGGAAGAGAAACGACAGAATGGGGTGAGAGAGACAAACGGATGGGTTTCTCTTGAATGAATGTGTCGCAGAAACCACCCACATGTATACCCATGCATGCTGCAGCATGCAGCCACGTGGACTCCGGCGTAGTTTCGCCTTCCCTTTTCTTCTGGCTCACATCCATCTCTTCCATCTAGTCTTTATTCATTTTTTTTCAGTCACATGATCCGTCTCGTATGCTATCGCACATAGGCAGCTCCCCAGGGAGACGCTTCTCCTGCAGCCTTCTTGGATGCAATAATTATTCCATCAGCCAGCAGCGTGTTCCATGATTGTGCTCTTCGGCTGTCGCTGTAGGGGGTGTTACAGTGAAGAGGGGAGTTGGGGGGGGTTAGATTGTCACTACAGGCAGATAGGAATGGGAACATGGTGAGGTTTTTGGCAGCAGACCACCCAGTTCTGTCCAGAGGAGCACAGAAGAGGTGTATTGGGCTGAGACTGGACGCTGAGGAACTCCTGCTGTCCTGGAGACGTGTAGTTTTATTTCATTTTGATCACTGCCTTTCCCTTTTTTAAGAGTACCACCTCCAAAATCTAGGAGTGCACCAGTCAGGCGTTTCTTGGCCTAGATCAATGTCTGGCTGTCTTTATGGTCTGACCTGCTGTAATTCATAAAAGAAAAAAAAATTTCATTTCCTCTTCAAATCATGATTGTCTGTTTCTTGTGACCAGAAATGTTTCAGAACAGAAGATTTTATCTTTCTTGTAAGTGAGATAAAAGTGGAATATTCTTCTTTCTGATGGACAATATGCAGCAATAGGTGAGGGAGGGGAAAGGCTACATCAGACTGTCCTCCATATAATAGCTTACAAAATTTTATCTATTAGGCTAACAACTCAGGCAACTACGCTGTTAGGCTAGCGATTTGCTGTTTCATCTCGGATAAATCAGCTTAGGAGTAAGAACAGAGTGACGGAATCAAAAGTGGTTTTGAAAATGTAACTTTTTTAAACCTCGGTATACCTGAACATCGTTAACTAGCTCAAGCTAGTTTATCGTTCTTTTTTTTTAATCCTATATACTAAATTGAGCTACTTGTTCTTTCATGTTAAACAATCACTTCTTTGTCCTCCCAGACATTCTCTGAAATCTGACTGCTTAAGACCACTTGAGTTCACTGGATCTTCCTGGGAGGCGTACTTTATATGCCAACATTGAATTGTTGGCAGGTGAGCTTTAGCTGATAGGGGCAATGCATTAAATCCCTTCAGGCAAATATGCTGGTTCTTTCCCATGAGCTGCAAAGCAGAAATGAGTTTGACACCTTTTTCTCATTGTTGGAGCCAACATAGCAGAATCGCCAGGTGTCCATATAATTAAACTATATAGTTCACCTATCAGATGTTCAAAAATCAGGAATGTGGCAAATTTCTGAACAGCAATTTTGTAAAGCTCTGACCCCCTGTTATCAATTTTATTTGGTTCTGATGTCGATTTAAGGATTTTACAATGAAATTAATTTCTCTGTTTTCTTAAAAACAAATCAAAGTTAGATAGCTTTCTCTCTTTTTGTGTCAATAAAAATCTACAAATACAGTTAAATGTAGTAAAACAAAAATACTGTATCACATATTTACTTACTTACAAAAATACTCCAAAAGGACTATTTTTGTAAGTATTGTAGAAACTTTAAGAAGATTTTCTATTGCAATCAATCAGTAATAACCTTCTAGGGCAGGAGGAGACATTACACTGTGTGTGTGAAAGAGCTCTGCAGTTAAATTGAATGTACCTATTACTTCAACTTTGCTGTAATACCTTGAGCTGTTCTTGGCTACTGATGTTCAACTCTCTATTGTGATAGCCTGAATGAACAATGGACCTAACTCTGCAAAAAAAAATAAAAATGAAATAGACAGGCTCCTTTTGTTCCATGTCTAATTTCATCTCTAAACTTTAAACTCATACTGAAAATGGCAAACTTTTAGTATTTGTACTGAAAAATAGAGGAGAAATTTCAGATGAGTGTATCAAACCTATTGCCAGGTAAATCTCTAATACGTCTGTATTGTGTGACTTCATGTAAAGACCAGCTTCGGAATTAAACGTTCCTAAGGACGTTTAATTCCTTAGTTGAATGATGACTAATTCCTTCAATGATGACTTGAATCAGTCAAGTCATCATTCAAGCTGTGACTTGAATGATGAATGAACATGCTCTGTCACAAGTGCTTAGCCATCCTATAGTTACTAAGGCGACATGTGTTTCCCATCTGGTTGTCCTTCAGTAGTGCTCACCTGGCATGTCCATGGCAGCCCGGTTGTGTCTGATCAAGATAAGCGATTAGATTTACTTTGTCTTCCAGCTATGTCAGCCTACATTTAGTCCCCAGTGGACTGAGAAAGTTGACTGGTGATGATTTATATTACATTGGTGTAGTTTAAACAATGATTTTGCTAATTCCATGTGGTGAAAGAATATAAGCTAGGAGATTGGAAAATAAGTGTTTTAATTATGAAAGGAAGGGAGTGGTTTCTTAAGAGCAATTTTAGTGGTTTTGTGTATGTTGGGAAAGTGTTCACCTTTGTGGAGGTGGCATAGTGCGAGGCATGATACCTCACAGAAACAAAGATTTCCTTAAGCACAACCTTTCTGGCTTGCTGGATCTAACCATACCTTCATTTTCTATTTTCCCTCTTTTAGGGCAGCTCAGAAGCTTAACCTCTCCTCCAAACGGAAGAAACACCAACCCTCCCTGCTACACCCACAGGAGCCCTCCATCTACCCAACTAATTTCAGTGGCATCCTGCAGGTCTCACCACCCCCGACTCCGCCATGTCTCCTCCGAGCCGTGTCCAAAGTGAAAGAGAACCCAGGGATGGGAAAGGTGAGCGCATGTGCACATAAACACATTTTTCTACTTATAATGCACACTGATGTATCCTTGTCCTCATCAACATCACACACACATACACAGATACACAGAGAGACCCCTGTTTGAAGGGGCGAAATGCAGAGTGGAGACAGACTGGTCTACAGGCAGCATGCCGTCTGGTCCAGTTCATGCAGATTCAGTCAGATAAGCCTGCTGGAATGCCATGAATTCACTCAGTTTGTGGGACCAGCATTCCTCTCTCAACACTGAAAGCCAGTAAAAGCTGTAATTCACATATCTGTGGTCACCACAACAGCGGGATTCCTGAATCCATTCTACATGTGGTGCACGGTGATGAAAGTCGGCCTGGCAGCTATAGGACAGTCATTAAACAAAGCTGTGCAAACAAGTCGCTCTTCCTTTGAGGTTTATTGGGTATTGTTTGTCTGAGCCGACGTCCTGTATTTATAAAGCAGAAGTCCCCCGAACAAGATTAGATCCCACCTGGATAGGAAACCCTCGCTTCTGCTGCCAGGTATCCAGACGGTTGAAATTTTGCCTCATGTTGTAAAACTCCTTTCAACATACAGATGTCATAAAAAAAAACTGTTATTAACAATCCTCTTCAAGTCCAAACAAGATCAGTGGTTTACATCTGCTCTGCTAACAGGACAGTTGATGTTTTATGAGATTTTATGATCTAGCATATCAGAATTACAGCTTTATCTTATTAGTGAGCAAATACACCAATACATTGTTTCCTTTCTTTGTTGCCATCCAGAAAGATACTTGAAATAACAATTTCCCTCACGCTCTCCAGCTTGACTTTGCCTGCATCTGGTTTATATCAGCAGCGCTGTGACACTTGAGTGAATGGCTGGTTTCCATCAGCCATATATAGGTCACTTCCACTTCTCTGCTTCTTACCTGCAGACATTTATATATGTAGTCGTGCCAAGCAACACAAATGGATTTCAGAAAGGAATCAAGGTGCAGGGAAACCAAAACCATTAGCAGTGTGTTAAAATACTGTGGCTTTTAATATCTTTAATATTACTGCCAACATAAATAAAGCTGAGATATTAGCTTTTGTTTTTCTAATGACCTCAGCAGTCATGTGTAGAAACTCAGTTTAAAAGTCAAAGCAAATGTAATTTGGTCTTTATTGGATATTTCTATAACAAAATAATAAGATTTGAATAACAAAGAAGGTTTAATCTTGGCAAAAGAAAATTAATTAAAATTAAGTGCCTTCCAAAAGATACCTGTTGAACATTTGTACAAGTTAACTAGTGACGATGCATAATTTTATACATTTTAACAAAGCAATTTCAAGACACTTGAAATATTCAGTTGTTAAAAATCACTTCACATTACTTCATGTTGCTTCTCTATAAAACGCAATGAGGTTTGTGGTTGTAGTGTAACAACAACAAATGTTTGCAACATTGAATACTTTAGCAAGTATTCAATGTTGTTTGCAGAGTTTGAATACTTCAATAAAGTGCTGTAAACTCACTGCAGTAACAACACCTTACATTTCTGTATCCAACTTTTAAAAAAACATTTATGTAGAAGGAATTCCTAGGCTCAACAAAACAGCCTTCAGCCAGAAAAACGTTATTTTAAAGGTTTTGCTTCAGTGCCAAAGAGAAAACACATCTACTTAAAATGACTCAGGACTGATTTGCATCTTGAACAAACTGCAGTGAATAGAAACTATTCAGATAATGTAACACTAAGCGCTCTAAGAGATGAATGGACTGTTAAACACATCCCAAGAGCTGCTTCTGTCACCCGTCAGTCACAGATATGTTTCCACATTGCCTTTGGAGAAATGGAAGTGAGACATATCTGACCATCAGATTGTAAAGCAATATGGAGCTGCCCGGATTTCTGAAGAAGGGGTTTGTAAATAGCCAGACATGTTCAAACACAGCCACACAAACCACACACGATGTTTCTCTGCAGCAGGAAATTGTAAAATTCATCTGCTCTTGTCTGAAGGAGGTTGAACTGTTCACCACCAGCAGATTGGCTCCACTCCTGTGACATGAGCTGTCTCGTCAAAGCCGCGCTCAGTCAACGCTTTAATGCATGGGCTGTCATCGTTTTCAGTTTTCCATGCTGGCACGATGAACCGTACGCTGACCTGTGGAATTTGTTAAAACCGTAAAGCCCACTTGATGAATGTGAAGCCGCAATATGTAGCTGGGTGGCTTTCAGGCTTTTTAGTGGTGAACTGGCTTTTTCTGTGCAACTGAGGGCAAGGACAACAGAAGGAGGAGAGTGAGTAGGTGGAATAATGGAGGAGGTGGGGAGGTAGGGGGGCAGATGCTGGTGCTCTCCCAAGCTGTTGACTAGCCTGCGGTCTAAAAAAACAACCTGGATTCGGATAATCCCACAGCAGGACGTTTTACGCACATCAATTTCCACCGTTTTCAGCTGCGACTTTCAATACTCACCTTGGTGCCTTTTACTAACACCATTAAGCAATGTGTTGACCCATTGAGTTTCCCAGTCAATGCAAGACTGAAAGTTTCCATGGTAACATGAGACCATGTAGACTCTGAAATAGTCTACATGGCGTCGAAGGACTCCTGATGCAAAATACATTAAGACTGCTGCGACTCTAGCTTTCCATCGACAATAACATTTTAAATCAACAGAAATGCATCTTTTTGTCTTCAGCTGTAACCTTAATTTAAAATTTAAGAGAAAAATCTGGTATTTGTGTCTGTGTACCACCAGTGGCTATCACAACACTGAGAGCCTATGTATTTTTTTTTTTATTCTTTATATTTTTTTATTTTTCAATAAATTAACAGTAAATATGACTATTTTTTGTTTTTGTTATACAGGCATGTGCTATGCATTGTTTATATTGCTTGCAACATGCAAAAAAGGAAAAAGTTTATTGTTCAATAGAAAACAAAAATGTTTTTCTGAATGCCCGATCCATAAAAAATTAGTTGATGAATTAATTAAACAAGTCACATCCCACAATGCATTCAGAATGCTCACTATGTTTTTTTCCTTTTTTAGACAAATAAAGGTTCTTAGACTAAGGTTTTTCTCCACCTTCACACTGAACAAGAGATAAATCTCTGCTGACTCCATTTCCTTTTTTCTGTTTCATACATTTTGCTCTTTCCCACTTTCTAATCCAGCTTTTTCCCTCCTGGTTTTTGCTTATCTTTGTAGGTGAAAGTGATGATGCGAATCTGTCCGTCTCTGGAGGCTGCGGACTCCTCAGAATCTCAGTCTTTCTTAAAAGTTGACAGCAGGAAAAAGCAGCTGACCCTCTATGACCCTGCATCCAGCCCGCACTCCAGCTCAGGGCACAGGAGGTCTGCCACTGTGGCCGTCCCAAAGATATTTGCCTTCGATGCTGTTTTTACCCATGATGCCTCACAAGTAAGAGCCTCTATGTATGATCACGTGGGTGTGTTTTTTTAAGGTGTTGGGTGGCAATTTAGCCTCTCAAGGACGAAGGGACAATCTTTATGTTTGCAGGGTGTGACCAGGGGCTTAGAGAAAAATGCCTGTCTTGGGTCAGGGGGCATTCTTACCAGTGTGAGCCCAACAGCTGGGGCTTTTAAGCTGTCTGAGGAATGATTTGAATCCACTCCGTTTATATCCAAACTCTATATCTAACCACACAACTCCCACTGAGACACAAAAAAAGGTCAGCATTATATTTACTGTATTGCAGAAGAGAATTAGACAAGCTTTCTACTTGGCACAGACTTGCAATTTAACATTAAGATTTATATCACCATTTATTCTTTTATTCGTTTTCCAAATGGCACAATAAACTCAAGTAAAGGAGGTTGTGATTACTGGTGTAGAGTAGCATATCCATAGCAGAGAGAGCCCCAGATCTTCCATCATACCACCTACATGGAACAATTATTTTCCTAAGTATGGCGCTGATAGCTGAAGTCTAAATGTTTCTGCTGCAGAGCTGAAGCCAAGTTGCTGGATTGTGCCTCTGGGATGTGCTCTGCTGGTGGCTAACAGCTACAGCAAGCTGTTCAGCTGTTGCAGGTCTTGTTTGTTGTGTGATGTATGGTAAGGCCCCACTGCTCCCAGAGGGCCGATGCTGAAACAAAAATACACAGTGCAACATTCACAAACACACACCTGAGTAATAGAATTTCATTAAGAGGTATCTATCATCATTTTTACAACTTTTCCTTTTGAGTCCTGATCAGGCTTTTATCTGCTTGGTAAAAAAAAAATGTGTAGAAAAGAATTTAACTGTGTCATGAACAGCTTTGTGTCTTCTTCTCGTGGTCTTGAGTTGACACTTTACTTATATGAAATATTCCAGCTGTTAAAAAAAGTGTTTTGAAGAGAGATCTTGCAGGTGATGAGAACTCCACCCTCGTCACACGTATGCTTCCACGGAGGTAACTCATGTTTTCTGTAAAGATAATATTACAGAAAAAATGATGTTAGTTTCAAAAGGTTTGTTTTTAAAACTGGAAATGAATTTTTGTACTACAGTATTGCATCAGACAAGACAGATTCAGGTGAGACATCATCCATGTAAGGTATTCACTTTGCGTTTTAAAAGTAGGCGTGGCCACAAAGGCTTTTTTGTGAAGAAAAAGACATTTTTTAAACAGTTTTAAAACATACTTCTTGGCTCTAAGACATGGTATTTGCTCTGTTTTATTTTATTGCTTCAGATGTGTCATAGCTAGACTTTGACAGTAACAGGCATATGTTTCACTCTCTCACAGGCTGAAGTGTGCTCAGGGACAGTAGCTGAGGTCATCCAGTCTGTGGTGAACGGTGCAGACGGCTGCATCTTCTGCTTCGGCCAAGTCAAGCTCGGTAAGCTCCTCCACCGGCAACAGATTAGACAACAGCCTTTGTTAGTCTCAGGGAAAAAACACTCATTGCTCTTTGTTAGCTACGCTTGATGTCCACAATTGGCTTAGCAGTGCACTGGGGTGAGTCAAGGAATAGGAGATTGGAGGGAAGAAAGAATTGGTTTGAGGTGCGGGGGGTTGAGGGCTAAAGTGCCGCGTACAAGCTTCAGGGCTCAGTCTCTAATTAAAATCTAAGTAATTGGTCCAGCCAGTCCTCCTAGGATGAAGAGCGTGCTTCTCTCTTGGTGCTGTTAGCTATAATTCTCCACAGAATGACTGCTTCTGGAATAAGTCCTTGTATTAGCATTTGATTTTATTTTAACTTTATGTTACCTCTGATGCCCCGCACCAGTCATTTTCTTTTCCTTCACTAATTGTTAAACCTTGTAACCTTCGCATAATTTCCAATGTGGTTTAAAACGCTCGCCAATTAAAGATAGCCAGCGTAATATTTGCAGCTTCAAATTACAGGCCTCAAACGCTACCTGTACCTCGTAAGACCTCCACATCTTGTTAGGTCAGAACTCCAAATCCTAATGGGTTGTATTGGGATCGAATGGGACCAACATAAAGTAACACATAATTGCTAATTAGAAGGAAATTAACATGGGATTCAAGAATCTGAAAAGTGTGCGTTTGGACTTTTTTTCTAATTATCCAAAATTTAATTTCAACCCAAGCAGTTGACTTTACATCTGAGATACAATCTTGGGAGAAAACTTGTTAGGGGTTGAAAAACACTTTAACAACTGAGGTGGAGGATTACATTCCAGCAAGACAACAACCCTAAAAATACATCCAGAGCTACAATGGAATAGACATTAAAATATCAGAAATATAAAATATATTTTAGAGATTAAAATATATTTAAGTGCAAGAATGGTCCAGTCAAAGTCCAGCCCAAGATCTGTTTGAACATCTCTGGTAGTACTTGATAATCATGCTCACATATGTCTTCCATGAAAATTGGGGCCTAAGCTATTTTGAAAAAGATGATTAGGAAGAATTATTTGTCTTTCCATGTGCTAAGCTGGTTGAGATTGACTTATACTAGCTGCAAAGGTGGTGCCATACTTCTTATATTATTAAAATAAGACTGAATTTCACCACTAGGCACTAATTTGTGTTGGTGTTTTGTATAAAATCCCAATAAAAATGATTACATTTGCCACTGTAATGTGACAAGATGCAAAAAAAATTCAAGGTTCAGAAATACAAGACATTTTATATGCGAGAATAAATGTTTCTAGTTACATTTCCATTTTTATCCATTTCTTTTTAACTCAACAGGCAAAACATACACCATGATTGGCAAAGACAGCTCCACTCAGAGCTTGGGCATTGTGCCCTGTGCCATTTCCTGGCTCTTCAAGCTCATCAACGAGCGCAAGGAGAAGACGGGCACTCGCTTCTCAGTCCGTGTGTCTGCTGTGGAAATCTTTGGGAAAGATGAAGAGCTGAAGGACCTGTTGTCTGAGGTGTCAACAGGCAGTCTGCAGGAGGGCCAGTCCCCGGGAATCCATCTGAGAGAGGATCCCATCTGTGGCACTCAGGTGAGTATCGCTACAGCTCTTCACTTTTCCTTTGTTCACTGATCCTTTCATTCGCTCCGTGGGTTCCAGTATTATCCAAGTATTGATCTTTTTTTCTATGATCCACCTCTCCTTTTTCCTCCAAAGAGATTTAAACTTTCTTGTTAGTGCATCTGTGTGAGTTTCTCTTTCATTCCACATCTCCCAGGACTTTCCAGTTATCTGTCTCGATCATACTTCTTCTATCCATGTTTAATGTATAAGCCAAACTCATCTATGTTATTGATAGCTTTCTTTTCTCTCATGCGGACTCTCCTGTCAGCATCTATTATGGATGAATTAGAATCAGGCCTCTGTAGCACAATAGATATAATACGGGGGGATGGTAAGAACTGGATGTTTGAAGGTGTTCACAGGTGTTGCTGACAGATGTTGTTTTTGGGGGCAACTGTGGACTTTGACTTCAAAGGAAATGGAGACCTGTGAAGCTTGTCTTCCTCTCAGCAGCCACGCGTGGGCTTATGTATGATCTCCTCTACTTTCATTCTTGTCCACCCCCTTTTTTATATTTGTATCCTACCACTACCATCTCCTACCTTACCTCTCCTAATCCTCCTCTTTCTGTGTGCATATCTGCTGTTTTAATTGCCCCGGAGACGCACGCTAATGTATGCTGGGGTCCAATTAACAGGCTCCTATCCTTTTACTGCGCTTCCATTTTTACACCTTCCTTTGCTCACTTCGCCACTGCTCTTTAACCTTGTAGCTCCAGAACCAGAGCGAGCTTCGAGCCCCAACCGCTGAGAAAGCCGCCTTCTTCCTGGACGCAGCCCTCTCCGCACGCAGCACCAGCAGGCCAGATGCAGATGAAGATGAAAGGCGCAACTCGCACATGCTGTTCACACTACATATTTACCAGTATCGCATGGAGAAAAGCGGCAAAGGAGGAAGTTAGTATTTCTGTAAAATCTCCAAGCTGACATTTGAGGCATTCATTTTACAGTAAAAATTTGAATTTTCTTGCCCCGCAATAGATTAAAAGAATGTATTTGTCTTGAAAATAAATAATTATTTGATAACTCTTCATATGCTGTGCTTGATTTAAGAATGAATACCTTATTTAATATCTAAATATGGAATCATTTATTTATTATTATTTTTACATAACATAAACAACAAGGCAGAGTTATACATTTTTTGGATTAAGAGTGGTCTTGTTAGGTGGATTTGATCAATATAGCCATAGCTACAATTATCTAGCCATTTCTATTTGTTAGTTGGTAGATTTAATAGTTTCAGATGGAGTGAGCTTTGGATATTGTTTTAAACTTCTCCACAAACTTACTGATCTATCTGCTGTATTCCTTTGTCTTCACAATGTTGGTTGTTCCCCAACTAAATCCCCTCAGTGGGAGGTCTTTTTCCTAAACAAACCGGACAGTTGACACAGTGCTGTGTTGCTCCTGTCACTGTAACTTCAAAAGGGGAATGTCTTTGTTCTGCTTAACTGGGTCCCCTTCTTCCATTGGCACAGTGTCGGGTGGACGGAGCAGACTGCACCTTATTGATTTGGGAAGCTGTGAGAAGGTCCTGAGCAAAAGCAGAGATGGAGGTGGAGGCATGTGTCTTTCCCTGAACGCGCTAGGAAACGTCATAATGGCTTTGACAAATGGAGCAAAACATGTACCTTACAGGTAAGAAAACCATAATTGATTATGGGTTTGTTTCAGTGCATGGGTTGACAATTTATTTGCCTTTTGACAGTAATTTTTCTTTGTGTGACACAAGATTGTAATAGTATTTTAAGTATTGAAAGGTTAACAATTTGTCACTTGGGAGCTTTTTTCACTTCACGTATTAAGGACGCTTCCCGGACAATACATCAGTTACTTTTGTCATTGCTTTAAAACATGACAGGGCCGCTTGCTAATAGCAACTTTAATTCATTCTCTAGGGACAGCAAACTAACAATGTTGCTGAGGGAGTCTCTCGGCAACATCAACTGCAGAACCACCATGATTGCCCATATCTCAGATTCCCCAGCCCACTACGCTGATTCACTCAACACAATCCAGCTGGCTTCTCGTATTCACCGTATGAGGAAGAAGAAATCAAAGGTATGCTGAAGATCTGTTCTATTTATGTAAGATTCCTTTATACCTTTTTGTTGCTATGGTATTTGATCTGACATTTTTGTACTTATGAAAAAATTGTTTGTCACTGATATAAGAACATGTAATAGTCGGTTTTGTTGTCTTTTTGAGGTATAAATTTATTTTTAATCAAGATAAAATCTGCATCAAAATGAGATTCTTACACATGCACTCATATAATACTCCATATCGCAGATTAAGTTTTTCTCAGCTCGTCTGCATGTAATCGATAGCAGTGCATAAGTAAATGTGATTAGGGAAAGTTAATGAGGCCCAATAGCAGCCTGTATTTATTTGGTTGTGGTCCCAGTGATGATCATTATGCTGTTCAGATACAGCAATTTGTTTTACTGACATTCATTTCCATGTGTCTATTGATGTGTACTTTTAACCTTTAGATAAATATTGACATGCAATGTAAAATATGTTGAAATATTAAAAACCCATCTGCAATCCATCATAACAGTTAAAAAGGTTTTGTAAAATAGAATGGTCATCACATTAATGTTTTAGACCAATAAAATGTCACCTGCTGTAATTATAACACAAAATGTACACTGGGGGATGGCAACAGCCTTTGTCGCTACAAGCAGTAATTGCAGGATACTAGTTCCTCTATGAGAGTGAAGGATGAACATCAGACTGTTAAAAAAACTTAAACTCTGTACACAAACCACGAACAACACCAAGTTACTTAAATGTAGGACTTGAAACTGACTCTTTGACACAGCTCGTCTTATTAGTAAGAATCCAAGGTTAGCCAATGTAAGCATTTCACTGTTTCCTTTTGAAGCAGCTAATGTTATTTATAATAGCAATCTTATGTGTTTTGATTTTGCTCTTATTTGAAGTATGCATCCAGTTCATCTGGAGGCGAAAGTTCCTGTGAGGAAGGCAGAGTTCGACGGCCACCACACTTAAGACCGTTCCACCCTCGGACAGTAGCCCTGGATCCAGATCTGCCAGCTCTGCTCAGCGACCCAGAATACTCTTCAAGTAGTGAACAATCTTGTGATACCGTCATTTACGTCGGACCTGGGGGAACTGCAATTTCAGATAGAGAGCTTAGTGACAATGAAGGCCCACCTGCCTTTGTTCCCATTATCCCCTCGCTTAACAAGAAGAGATCTGCAAAAGAGGGACCTCAGGATAGAGACCAGTTCTTTAAATGCAACACATTTGCTGAGCTGCAGGAGAGATTGGAGTGTATAGATGGTAGTGAAGAGCCCACTGCCTTTGTCGGAGAAGGCAAGAGAAACCAGGCTAGCCCTAAAACAGAAAAATCCAAGGAAAACCAAGTCTGTATTTCACCAAAGACTGGAGTAAATCTTTACAACAACCAAGAGGGAAACTCAAGTAAACAACCTATCCCTATTCAAATATCATGCAGTGCAAATGTTATACCCAAACTTGATGTCAACAAGAGACAATACATGCTTACAGAAAGGGTACCAGCAGAGAATGTCCAAAATGTATGCAGAACCAGTGCAGATGGTGAGAAGGTATTGATGTCTGAAAGCCAAGTCACCACAAACAGATCAACACCTCCCATAGCCATAAGCTCGGAGCCTGTAGTAAGGGAGAAAGTTTATCCCAACAAGAAAGCCTTGCCGAAACCAGCTCCACCTCCTTCACAACAAATGGAAAATCCTGAAAAAGGAGAAAGATCAGGCACCAGGATGCCACCGGTGGGAATGAGCCACCAAGCTGTTAAAAGAAGGGACCTTTGCACATCGCCTTTGCTCAGAGCACCTGTAGAGGTGTGTCAAGTGCGCTCAACTTTAAGGGAAAGGTGTTTAGATCGAGATATTCTTAGAGCTACTGTCACCCTACAGCAGCCAGTGGAGCTGAATGGGGAAGATGAGTTAGTGTTTACTGTTGTGGAAGAGCTCTCCATTGGCAGTATTGTAGATAAGGGTCGGCCATCAAGCATTATTAGCTTTAACAGTGACTGCTCACTTCAGGCCCTGGCCTCTGGTTCTAGGCCTGTCAGTATCATCAGCAGCATCAATGATGAATTTGATGCCTACACATCAACTGTGGGAGGATCTGAGGACAACATTGCCATGGTGACACCCACCCAGGAGAGCACAATGGAGTGTATAGACAGCAGGGGTTCGTCTATCAGTTCTTGGTTGAGTGAGGTCAGTGTCTACACCTTGGAAAGTGAAGGGGCCCATTCAACAGATGTATTCCTTCCACAGTCCCAACACATAGGGCCAGAGTCCACCTTTTACTTCGATTCCCTTGAAATGTTTAATTGTATGTCATCTACAAGAGATGCCAAGAGCTCCTTAAATGACAGTGGATTCAGTTTTTCTGAACAAGACAGTGACAGTGCCACATCAAGTAAACTGTCATTGACGAGATGCCCCCAATCCCCAGAATCAACCAAAGGGTCCCTTCGATTTACATCTAAATTATCCAAAGCTCACTCAGTGAGCTCTCCTCCACTTCCACAGGGCTCCTTAATTGTCCACTCTAGTCTTCCCAGGAAGATTAAACCTACCTCATCCATCTCTCATAGCAGTAGCAGTAGCAGCAGCAGCAGTAGAGATCCACCAAGGCAAGAAGCTAAACAGGAGGATCCTTGGCAGCGTGTCAGCAACCATGCAGAACCTCAGACTTCTGACTCCAGCAGCACCAGCAGATTTCTCAGAAATCCTCCCTGTGGTGTCTTTTCTAGCAAAACATCTAACAACAGCAACAGTGTACCTCACCCTCCCAAGGTGCAGGGGTCTACCTCATCCCAGAGAGTGGTTGATGGTTGTGAAAAGTCAGCTACCAGAAATCCACCCAGCAGAATGCCTCAGCTGAGGCGAGGAGCCACCACCCTGGGAACGGTGCCTGTTATTCATTCCTCCTCTGATCACAAGAGAAGCCAAGATATTGTTTCATCTTCTGGAAGCCTTAAATTCTCTTCGCTAGGGAAAAACAACAAGGCTAACTCACAGAAAGCAAGTAATCTCCCCAAGCCTGGTTGCACCTCACCACCTCCTCCTCCAGTTAGGAAATCAAGCCTTGATCACAAGACTAAGATTTTGCTGCCCCAAAGTGCCTTAAAGTCAGCATATGGAGAGGCAGTGAGGACCTATGGGGGAAGGACAGCTGTATCAGAGGATGAACTTGAGGTACATCGTAAAGCAGACTCTACCAATTTCAAAACCTCCAGCCTCAACACAGCCAAAGTTACCTCTAGCCTGAAGGTCAAAGGTTCTAAAGGAGAGGTTGGTCTGCATTACGGCAGCCAAATGTCACTTGAAAGGTGTGAAAGCCTCTCTCTCTCTGGCTCCAGAGCTACGCTTAGCAGGGAAAACAGTGGAGCAAGTCTGGGTAGCAAATCCAACAAGTCAATTCCCAGATTTGGTATTCCTAATTCATCTAGTTCTCCGATAGCTACCTTCCAATCTACTCAAAGTGGTGGAAGCAATACTAAGCTAAGTCAGGCTAAAGCCTCTGTAAATATGAGAGCATTAGGAGCAGTTAATGGGAATAAAGCACGTTCACTATCAGCCAATAACTCCAAGGGCCTCAGCTCCTCTACTAAATCTTTGGCCTCTCCCGTGACCCGGAATACTAATGCCAACCTCCCGCCGTCAGGTCGAACAACAGGCTCTCGGACTACTGCTCCAGTCCCAAATAAACCTGGGAGAGGGACTATCATGGGCACAAAGCAGGCCATTAGGGCCGCAAACAGTCGTGTGAGCGAACTTGCAACAGGAAACATATCAGGAAAGCATGGCAGAGGTTCAGGAGATTCAGACAGCGGGAATGACAGTGGAGTAAATGTGGCTGATGACAAGTCCCCCACAGCCATGCTACCTTCTCCATACAGTAAAATCACTGCACCCCGACGGCCTCAGCGCTATAGCAGTGGTCATGGCAGTGACAACAGCAGCGTGCTGAGTGGTGAGCTGCCTCCAGCCATGGGCCGCACAGCTCTGTTCTACCACAGCGGAGGCAGCAGCGGATATGAGAGCATGATCAGAGACAGTGAAGCCACAGGTAGTGCTTCGTCTGCCCTTGACTCCATGAGTGAAAGTGGGATGTCATCGTCAGGCAGAGCAAGGAGCTCCAAGTATCCCAAGAAAAGAGCTAATGGTAAGAAAAATAACAAATGTAATGGGTGCACAGAGAATAACAGAGAAAAGACAAAAGTCATTGGTTTTAGTTCACAAAATGAAAGGCTATTAGTTGAAGACCACAAAGCATGCGAGAAACTGCAATATTGTTATGAACATGTCAAGTTTACTGCTAAATTAGCCTTTGGCTGTCATAAAAAACACTACTACGTGACTTGAATCACGTAGTAGTGATTCAAGTCACATAAAAACTTGTGCTTTAATTTTTTGAGGGATTGAAAAATGCAATGTCTGTAAAAAAGACAATAGGGCAGCTGCAGGTCATTCCATATTTCTAATGCCGGAGTTCTGACCTACACCTCAAAAATTAATCATATCGTATTAGTCTTTAAACACTGCCCTGGCTCAATGTTTTTAAAGAATATATCTTGAAACCTTGTACATTGACTCCAAAAACTGGTACTAAGCATGGCAGCTCATCCTTTAGCTGGGATGTGTAGAAACTGTTCACTCATTCAAACCACTGAAACATTACTGTTTGCTACTGCTTTCCTGTAAATACGTCTTGATTAGTTTATTTTTGTCTTGGCTATTCATTTGTTTTCATTTGAAACAATTCTTCTTCAATGAAGCTTAAATGTTATTCTTGTAATATACTTTATTTACCTGTGAGACACTTTGGATAGCATTGTGTAAGCTTGCCTTGTCCTTAACCAAACACAGAAAATGCTTATCTAACTGTATGGTATGCATATTTTAAGGCTTCCAGAGAAGGCGGCTTATTCCTGCACCCCTGCCAGACACATCGTCCTTGGGGAAAAAGGTGGCCCCAGCAGGCCAGTGGGTGGACTTGCCTCCTATGTCTGGACAGTTGAAAGAGCCCTTTGAGATCAAAGTATATGAGATTGATGATGTGGAACGGCTCCAAAGACGGCGTCAGGAGGAAATCACAGAGGTGAGCGGAGGGTCAATCCAGACTGTTTGCAGCTCATGTTGCTAAACTTTCGTCATGTCTGAGTGAAGAGCTTGTGACTTCTGCTTGTTAAGCCTGATTTGCAAGTGCAGCATTATTGCCACACATTCTCAAGATGTGCCACAAAGATTTACAGGACTTTGTGGAAATAACTTGAATCTTTTCCATCTAATTTCCTTTTAACAAGTAGGACAAGAATAATATGCCCCAGACATTTGACCTTCAGTCAGCTCAGCAGCAAATCCTGGCGTTAAAATGTCTGTGTCCAGACTTTGTGCTTGATATTTTGGTAGCATTCCCCATGAATGTCAGAAGTCTAGTGCACTGATAAGGGTTTCCTGATTTGAATGTGAGAAGACCAGGGAGGTGTGTAAAAATTAAATCAAAAGACGGACATTAATAGAGTGACCTTGTGGACATATGGAAATACATCCTCACTTCACTAAAACCACTACCAAATGAATTCTCCTGTTAGGTTTCTTTTAATCTTTTAATAATTTGTTGAAACCAGTAAATATATTTCTAAAAAACGAAAAACAAAACAAAAAAAGAATACCTTGATTGAAAAATATTAACAACCAATTAGAAAAACCATTACACTATCTTACACAAGAATCCTACAACTGCAATCTTCAGGGTATTTTTCTGAGATTCGATGCACACAATTTAAAATCTAACTTTAAATTTAGAATCTTTTATTTTGATATACTTTAATAAAATCCAGAACTCACCTAAATACAGTAGAAAGACTGACCCTGCACTGCATCCATTCCTAAAGGTGGTGGAATCATCATGCTGTGGTAATGTGTTTCTTCTGCAGTTTTAGGAAAGAAATTGATTTGAAGTGAAGAAGAATGTATCTATCTAAATATCAGGCAATTCAGAGTAACGTCATGCTAAGCTTTTTGTTGTTCTATTACATTAAACCCCATTAAAATATATGTTGTAGTTTATTGCTAAAGTCAATTAAATATTTTCTCTAGACACTGTATATTTTAAATCTATCCTGTTGGTTTAATCAGAGGTAATGATGTGATTTTCTTTTACTGGCTTGCAAAATCTTACTGCAAGCTACTACTAAAACAATATTTACACACGGTTTATACATGGTTATAATTTACTGATCCAACTTTTTGTCTCAATTTCTTGCAGCAACCCTACCAAGAAGTTGAAAAGGTACGCTTGTTTTTCATATTGGCTGAGATTCTGTGTTAAACAAATCTAAATTGATACTTCATTTAAAATATAACACTTTCACTATGCAGTTTGTGGTCTAGATAGGCAGAAAAAGGAAATATGCAGACTTGATTCAAAGTGCCTATTTTACTGATTTACTCTTCACAATTAGAAACCTGTTGTTTACTCTCTGTTAATGGATTCTACAGAATCCTCTGGTTACTGCAATGAATAATCCCCTTTTTATCCTGTTTTAGGGTCTGGTGTATTTTAACAGCAAGTGGAGGTTGCTTGAGAGAAGGCAACAGCAGGTGAGGGAATTAAGAGCAAAGCATCAAGTGTTGTTGGAGGAGCTGGAGGATACAAAGGTTCGACTAATGATGGATCCGAGCAAGTGGGTTGGAGAATGTAAGTCATTGCTACTTCTGGTGTACTGATATTTCAGTCCATAGCCTAAAAAATACATTTGTTTGAAGCCCTAAGACAAGATCTCTTGTCTCAACAGTTGACGTGGACCAGAGTATGGATAAAGAGTCTCCAGAGTACCTGGAGGCCTTGGCACAGGCCACAGAGGAGTTGGAGTTTTGCGTCAATCTTTGCAAGTCCCACGTCATGATGGTGACTTGTTTCGACATCAGCATGCCGTCGACACCCGGCACTCAAGAGGGACTGCGGGAAGTTGAAGTCTGAGGACAAAAGCAAGTAGGAATCAAAAAGAAAGTGGAAGTGAGAAGAAAAAGGTAGAAGAGATGTAGCAGTCAGTCTATAGATATCACTGGAATGAAGTACAAAAGAGGCGGATGGGGAACAAGAGCGGAGCTTTACTGAAAAACATAGGAGATCTCGACCATCTGAGCTACAGTGCCTCGTTGTCTAGGACAGAGCAGAGAAATGACGCGTGAGCACAAACGCTGTTGTCTTCATGGCAAAGCAGTGGCTATCACTTACTGAGAAGTCGACAAACATCCTGAAGTGCCTTTTTTTAATGTTCTTTTTGAGTCATTATTTTTCATACAACACAGGTGTTTTAAGCATACCTGAGCATAACCCTGAACATGTTGCTTTTAAAAAAAATATTTTATACCGCATTGTATAGTGTATTTAAATGAATGTGTGGTGTGTACAATTAACCTTTTTTTTTAAGTGGGAAAAATAAAGAAAAAATAAGAAGCAATAAGCTAATGTTATTGCGGTCCCAGACTTTGCCTTTTCTCTTGTTTCTAACCTCAAGTCAGCATTTTCCCCATGGTCATTCAGCCTCTTGCGCCTTAAGTTCAATTTGTATTCCTGTAGTTTTCTAGACTTTCAAACTGGACTGTATTATTTCATCACAGACCGCCTTTCCTCCTGTCAGCTGGCCTGTAAAAGCTCACAGGGTGGAAATGATTTGTTTTCCCTACAGTTGCCTTTATCAAAATGGGTCTCTGTGGATCAGCTGGTGTGTTTGATGGCAAGCAAAGTTTATTTGAAATGTGCTAACTGATGTTTATCTCCCTGGAAATCAGAAAATGAAGCCAAAACAATCAGAAAGGCACTGTGATGGACATTGAGAGATTTTTCCACCCTCAGTTGTGACAGTAGGTCTATGGATGCTCATCTTTGAGCCTTATTTCTCTGCAGATGGTATGGACTATGTAATGTAAGACACAAATGAGACAGCACCAATGTGCCAGCCTCTTCCTGTACAGTATTTTACCTAAACAGTGCATTTCCCAAGTGCTACCAAGCCTCAGTTCTATGCATTCCAGCACATTTACACTGTAACTACTTTAAGGTCCTCAGCAGCAATGTTATCGTTATCTGCTACAAGACTGTTTAGAAAAAAATGGCAACATTTCATAAGCATCTCCCACAATGGCTAAATCTGCTTCCTCTCGTGAAAGGATGCAGAAATGGACGATGATTGTAGCAGTGTCCAGCAAAAATCAATCATATCGGCTCTTTAAAGCCACCCAAACGCGTTTATGAATCAAATGGCTGACACACAGAGAAGAAGAGAGATCTGAGAGAATGATTGTTCCAAAAACATGAAAAACCAGACTGGTTATGATTTATCTTGGTGTGCTTGTTTTGTTTCCTTTTACAAAGATGTGCTCTCTCAGGCCCTCACAGAAGATGCTGCATGAGATTTTTTAACCATTTTTACAGATGATTTCTACTCTCCATTTTTACCATTCTAATTTTTTACAATAATTTCGGTTTTCACTAAGGAAGAGGGTGGGCTCATGAATAAAAAAAAACAACAACAAACAAACAGACCTTCTTTTCCAAGATGTGATAATATGTAAGGTCTCCTTTCATATCAAAACCCATATTTTCTAAGATCTTTGTTTTTGTATAGGATTTTCAAACCTTGTGGATAGATGTATAATATGGCAGCTTGTGTTTTTTCCCAGTATCTGTGAATAAAATGTTTCTTCTTACAGATGTGAACAAGTTTGATCATTTCATCATCCAAAACTGAAGGGCCTTTGCCAAGAAAATACAAATCCAGACAAGTGGGAACTTGGGTTACTGAATTGCAAGAATTTGTCTTCTTTCACAGAATCACCTCAAATCTGCTTAAATGATTAGTACAATTTTTTTGAAAGTGAGGTTGTGATAATTCATCACAGGAAAACTGACATGACGCTGGAAGAAGTAATAATATCATGTTTTAAGATTGGTCATACAAGCCCTAATAGTTCTCGTTTTGGGACAGGAAAATATGAGCCATATGTATATATATGCTCACACGCACCATTGTCGTATGTATCGATAAATTCCCTCTATCACTGACGTTCACACTCCAGTCCGGCAGGTGGCGGTACAAGCACAGCCACCTACCGGTAAACGTTAAGTTGGTTTGCTATCCGCCTCTAAAATACAAGAGCAAGAAGAAGAAGAAGAGCACATGCGAAAGTAGAGCAAACCTCGGACCTTAAAGATGAATACGTATTCATGTCTGCCTCAGACAAACAGTGCTATAATGGCAGAGGTAGTGGAAAAATAATGACGTTTGAGTCATTTTTGCTTTATCAGCCAATACTGAAGCAAAGTCGGCAGGCAAGAAAATTCCCCAACGAATCTTGCATAGGTTCTTTAAGGGACAGAAAGTCTCACCTGATGTGAGTGTGAAAGCTGTGGCGGACGCATTTTGCACGTACAAAGCGGGTGAGTAATGACTTGTGAATAGCTGTTTAAAAAGAAACAGTCGCATAAAAAGGTGCTTAAATGTAAACACTGAAGTTACACACAAAAATCAAGCATAATTACCTTTACTCTGACTTGACCATCAATAAGTGACAAAAATGGGATGTTTAGTGCCAGTTACCTTCTTGCAGAGGAACATGTGGTAGTTGCCTTTGATCAGCTTCATTCAACTGGACATGAGGTCGACTGCAGGCCTTGATCCATTTCAAGCATTACATTCCAGACTCGTTTGGGTTTTTAGAAATGTAATAAATTGTATTCCGCCCAGAGCCGTTACCCACGCTCTGGGTAACGGCCGTCAAGATTGCATGTTCCCCATTGACAACGTTGGACCTACATTTTTATTATTTTCCTGGAAATGTCTCTGAGCGCAGCCCGTTAGCACTGATGAACCACTGAGGTTCAGTTCCTAAAGATAAGGGGCGTGTACTTCTGGACAAATTGGATCGCACTTGTCAGTTACTGACAAACCTTCTACAATGATTGACAGGTGCCAATCATGCGAATTATTGTAGCGTCTACACTAGGAAGTATTTGCACATTTTCACTTTTTAAACATTTTATTTCACAAACTTATTCTTAAACCAATTTGATCTATAGTTCCTTTAAGCACACATTCGAAAAATTGTGAAATTACTTTTTAAAATATTTATTTTAGGGCTGTTGTAAATGAATATTTTAGTAATTGAGTAATCTATCGATTATTCTTACGTTTAATCGGGTAATCAGATAGAAAAAAGATAAAATAAAACATTGGTAAATCTAACATAACAGTTTTACTATCGCATATCAACGTCAGTCCAATTTTTCACATTTGAACTTCTCTAACAGTTACTTTTCTGTAGTTTAGAAAATTAACCTTTAACAATAATAGCTCACTTTGTTAACTTGAAGAGAAGTTATACAAAAATCTGAAATTAATTCAATGTAATAATAAAGAGGCAGGCTCACAAATA
>CAEGAE010084110.1:0-71407 GCA_903067095.1 Girardinus metallicus
TCATCTTGGAATATGCCCGTTCCATTTGGGAAGACAAAATCCATTGATGGAATAACCTGGTCATTCAGTATATTCAGGTGGTCAGCTGACCTCATTCTTTGGGCACACAATGTTGCTAGATCCAATAGGAGGCTTGTACCAATTTGCTTAGTTAAATCCAGGTGGCGACTTTTATTTTGGCCAGGCAGTGTGCATTTTAAAGTAAATATTCGCAGATTGATTCCTGATTACAGTTACTCGTCAGCTGCCAATTATAACAAAACTACTGAAGAGAAATATAGATAACTCTGAGTAAAATTTAAAATAACAGCTGCCTCGGAGGTTTGTCAAATCAATATAAAGCAGGTAGAAACTAAAAAAAAAAAAAGTTTGTGTTTAACTTCTACTTCAAGCTCTACTTCTGCACAGCGGTTTGGTTCGGCAGTTCACAAACAAAAAC
This sequence comes from Girardinus metallicus, assembly GCA_903067095.1. NCBI lineage: Eukaryota > Metazoa > Chordata > Actinopteri > Cyprinodontiformes > Poeciliidae > Girardinus > Girardinus metallicus. The sequence continues at coordinate 440 of CAEGAE010084110.1, forward strand.
ACAGGAGAAAATAAGAAAGTGACAGACTTTTCCAGGAAAACAGATCATACAAATCATTAATATTGTATCATAAAACAGGCTTAGAGTGCATTTTGTACTATGATGCCTTCACTTCCCTCTGTGATCAATACTTTCTTGGATACAGTAAGACTTCATCCAGCATTTTTTAAAGAGGCAACACACATTGCTTTCCCCACAGTCCATTTGCCCAATCAGTAACGCACACAGAGACACAGTAATAGCGATATGTTGCATTATGCAGACCTAAGTTAAATGTTGAATTTGTTTTGTTCTTTGCAACAGCGTGAGCCAAACACACACCAAGAAATCCACGAGTAGAGGATTCCCAGTTCCAGTTTTACTGGTGCAACGTGGTGATCAGTCAATCTTTATCTGATCAATAAATCCACCAAACTGAGTGAAATCAGGTCGTTCTGTTAACAGCACTCGTTGGTGTGGATGCTGTTACTGAGTGAAGTTAAAATATGGCTATTTTAGGAATCATTTTGTCACTGAAGATCTGGACATTTTGGCTAAATTTCACCCATAGTTGCTATGAATAATCTTTACAATCTTTAATGAGGAAAATCATGTCTGAAGTGTTTATCAGGCTCCAGAATATGGCTTGTATTTTGTTGCTTTGCCATCAGAGTCTGCAGAAGTTGAGTCAAACTCGGTTTCAGCTTCTTAAAGGGCCAAAATGTATCGATGAAACCCATTAAACTGTTAAAACATTAATAAATAGCAGATTTTGTGATTGTTTCGTGGTCTTTGTAATGAAAATCGGATATTTTGTGGAGCTAAATTTAGAAATATTTGTAAGGAATTTTTATATTTACGCTAACGAATGACTTTTTATCACTCGCTTATCGATCACAGACTGTAAGTGAGGCTGTCAACTGAACACAATGTTTTTGACCAATTTTGAGAAGAAATTGCAGTAGAACCAGAAAACAAAGTGGAGACCTGTTGGTATTGTGTGAATTTTGAAGATTTGTGAAAAACTGGAGGATTTAAAGTCTGGAGGGCCACATATAAAGGTAAGGCGGGCCAGATTTGGCCCCCGGGCCTTGAGTTTGACACACGTGGTCTACGATCTTCAACTCTGCGTCTCGTATTTGTGAACAAAACATGGTTGTCATGATTTGCACAAAAGCCTCTCAGTAAAGGAGCCTTTCTCCGGCCCGCAGACAGGCAAGGAGAGCTTTTCCAGAAACGGTTTTCCTTTTGAGCGTTTTTTTTCCTGATAGTCGACTGAAAAAGAGCGCGCTCAAAACGGCCGCCAGCAGCTGAACATGGACGGGAGTACGGCAGGAGCTATTTTTGGGAGCGTAACCGAAGAGCTGACAGGCCAGCTGCGTTTCCCCAGCTTCACGAAAGGGAGGAGGAGGACGGGAACGAAGAAATGAGCACATTTTTACTGGCGTCACCCTTGCTTAGGGTTTACACAAACTACATCCTGAGGGTAAAGCAAGAGCCTGAGAGGAGAAGCTGTGACGTTAGGTTGGGTTTCAGCAAGGCAGACGTGTAATAAAGACGGATTTTCCCAAACGTAGCCAAATCCTCTAAAACAGTTCCTGAACAAAAGTCAGCTCTGCTCATTTAAACGTGGAATATGTCCTTCATCTGCACAAATACCACAACAAGCAATACTTTTCTCCGGACTATAAAATGTCCCAACGGTTATTATTATACTAAACAGCAAATGTTGTTGTTTTAGAACCACTTTTACGTAGTTTAATGGTAATGGCATAAAGTCTAATGAACATTTAACACTGGAACTGGGAGACATTTTAAATATCCAAAATAAATAAACAGAAACACCAAATAACATGAATGATGAAGTCTCTGTAAACAAAACTGTCCTTTTGTTCACAAAAAAAAAGATTTTTTGGTAGAAAAAGAGAAAAGACAAAAACGATAAATCCTGCAAATGTAAATGATTGAGTTTGTTAATTTAATTCATCATGCATTTAATTGATTTATTGATTATTCTGACATGTCTGGTCTCGACTAGAACATGTTTTTGAAGGAAAATGTTGTTTACAGAGACTCTATAATTATTTTTGTTGCTGATTTGTTTGTTTATTTTGAATATTTAAAATGTCTCCCAGTCCCAGTGTTACATGTTAAGTAGAATTTAAACATTATTGATCTTTGAGAATGTGTTCTAGCATCTTTATGCCATTACCATTATATTACCTGAAATGGTATCAAAACAACAATATTGTCATTTATTGCAATAACTTCTGAGACAATTTATTGTTTTATTTTTGAAAATGACAACCTTTAGAAGGGACTAAACCTATTTTTAATGGAGCCCACATATCTGTGTTAAAAAACTGTTTTTAGTGTTTTGATGAAATTAAATACCAAGTTTTCATTCCATACAGGCGGAAAATGATGATTAACTCAAGAAAAAGGCTCGAAAAAGTTAAATAATGTATTTTTCTTAGCATACCGAGTTACTGAAATGACAATAATTTTCTGGCAACATAAATAATAGTAACTTTATTAATTAATATGAACTTTTTTTTTAAAAAAGATACAATTTCAAAGATTAATTGTTTCACAGAAAATTCATTTAGATTGGACCCTCTTCTTCTCTGGTCACCTGCCTTTTTCCTGTTGCTATTTCTGCACTGAATTTAAACTGTGAACAACTCAAAACGTGTCAGAAAAACAGCTAACACCGTGTGTAGTCCCCTCACCTATTAGCATGTGATTCTGGTGATAAGTTCTAATTAAACGGGTAATTTAAGCCACAAGAAACTTATTATTGACTCAGCTCAGTGAAACTCCACAGAAAGCAGAAATAAGGAAGGGTATCCCTCTAAAGTGGGGCTAATATATGTCTTTTTAACTAACTTTAGCAAGGAATTGCTCATTTTTCCCAAAAAAAAAAAAAAAAAAGAAGATTGGATGGTTTTATTTACCTCTGCCGTCCGGAAGGGGGGCGGCTTCTTTAAAGCCAGCTTAAAAGAAGTTTCCATGGCTCCGGTCATTTTCATAACTTCGGTTCAAACCCTCTTCAGGTTTTGTCTTATTTCTTTATTCCTTTATGATATGACTTCTTGCCTCCTGGCTGCTCCTTAGCCGATCCGAACAAAAAATAAATCACATCCTCATGGATATCGTGGTCGTCCAGCCGAGCGTGGATGGAGCTTAATCCAAACGAACCGACCGGGAACTCCTTCTTCTCCTGAAGAGAAGGAAAAAAACTTCACTTTCAGCTACCTCGCTGTCCCCACGCGTACCAAAACTAGTAAACGCCATTAAAGTGTGACAGGAACTAACGTGTGCGTCACCTGTTCGCTTGTTTTCGGCACATTTTGGGTAAAAATGTAAACTCCACTTCGGCAGCCAGCGTCAGTCATATCCAGGAGTTCAGATTTCTTTTTTTTTTTTTTTTTTTGATCCCTCCTCCAGCAGAGCCGAGAGTTGACGACATCTGTTAGTGCTGCTGCGTTCACTGCGGTCGGAAAATAAACACCCAAGTGATGCAGAACATTCAGAGCCCGATTTGAGTTTCGTCTTATAGTAAATGTTGGATCTTATAAAATTCTGCTGTTAAATTCCACACTTCGTAGCTGTTTTATTGCCATTGTGCATTTGTTAGTGGAAATAAATGCAGCACTCGACAATGTGTTTAAAACATGTCCCGAACTAGTTTACAATTCTAACGCGGATGTCAGCACAAAAACTGGAAAATACACAGTTTGTGTAATGTCATTGAAGGCAGCAACACTCTCAATGTATTCCTGGTTAGTTTGGCTGAATTATATTTAGCCTAGGGTTAATATAACTTCCATCTATTATTGTAATTTCAATTCTCAGTTCACTACTTCTACGAAAAATACACAACTTAATATTTTATGTCCTATGTCAAGTATTGAGCCGGTACGTGAAATATTTCATTAAATTAAAGAGTAAGATTAAATAAGTGTTGACTTTCTGACTCCTTTTGAAACACAAAAGTAGAGGTAAGATATTTTGTTCTTGGTTATGTAAGCACGTTTTCTCTTGTCCTACTTATTACTTGTTTTTAAAAAACCAGTTGAAATGAATGTAAATAAATGTAAATCTAAATGTTTCTTGTAAGCAACTCTCAGTCTTGCTGTTAAGAAAAGACAAAATAAACAAATTAAGTTTTAAAATCAGATTTGCTACCATAATAGTGGTTTCAAAATTACAGATTGTAAGTACATATGTTGATGAGTATTTTTAGATAAAAGTATGTCCACCGTTAATAAATTTAGCGTTACTTTTCAGCTGCATGATGCATCAAATTAAACTGTTTCTTTTACAAACAACAGGTCCGTCCTACGCCTTACAAAAATAGTCAACAGCTAAAAATAAAAAAACAAGGAATTGTCCATTTTTTTTTTTTTTAGTTTAGTAGAATAATAGCTTCATTTTACCACAAAGACTGAAGGAAGTTGACCCCCAGCGGCTCATCTGTTGCTCTGAGCCTTGTACTTTCCCTCCTTTCTTTCTTCTTTTATTGCACAAGTGTGTTTGTGTTCGTTTTACCTCCCGTCGTCGTCGGGTGGAGCTGAGGACCAGTGATGAATTTAAAGGTGGGGAAAAGTAAAAATGTGTGGTCCAGATGTGGTTTAGCCGCCGCCTGTCAGAAGTTCTTTTCTTTTAGGCTCCCTCACGTCTCATGTTTTTAAATTTCCAGGCTGAATTTTTTTTTAAGATTTCAGTCCAGTTTTAGATAGTTTTTTAAAATGTAAAAGCACATACAGAAGCAGAAAGGAAAAGGTAGTAAGGAAACTGGACTGAAAGAAAAAAATGGATGAAATCACAAATGATTGAAGGAAATGAATGCATGACTAATCAGATTTATGGATAAACTGTTGGAAGAAGATAAAAATTTAAATAATAAACTGATTGATGGATAAAAAGTCAAAGAATGACCAAAGTGGTGGGACAGATGGATAAAAATGTAAATAATAAAAAAAAAAAAATAGAAGGCAGAGAAATAGTTAAGTTTGGAAACCAAATATTTCCTCATATTTATTCAGATTGTGTGAAGTATTAAAATTATGTAGCTCTTTTCTCGATGATTGTAAACATGTAGAAACAATATCAACAAAACATAAACATATATAATAAAATCTGTTTGAAAAATTTAGTTATCCGTTCGCTCCTTTTTTTGTTCCAGAAATTAAATTAACTTTCTTGGCGAAAGAACTTTCAGAATCTGAAATTCTCTGCATTTTTATTGCACAACATTCCCAGAAAATTGGGAAAAAAAAATTATTTGACATTCTGTACAAATACATAGAAAAACAAAACAAGAATGTACAGTTTACACAACCCATTACACGTAGGAGCAACTAAATAACTTACTCATGTACAAAGGATGAAAAGCAGAGATATAAACCTACTACAGCCGTCTTGTTTCAGGTCGGCTGATATAGTGAAGCATCTTTAATACACAGAAGCTTTTATCAAAGAAACATTCGTGCCCTTTCGCCATTAAGACTTGGATTATATTCAGGGTGCAACTTGGATGAGCAAACTGAGAACCACTGTCCACTTTTCAGGATTACAGCTACTTTATCTCTAGCAAATAACAAGTATTGTATTAAGTTGATTTATGACATGATGCAGAAGAAGCGGTTTTATGAGCAGCTCAGCATGATGGCAAAACCTTCCATTTCTGCATTTTTAGAGTCAAAAAGGAACAGACAATGTTGCAAATTAGGAAACCTCTACGTTTTTCCTGCAGAGGCGCAACTGACGTTAGTATATATCTGCCACTAAATCCTGCTGTAGTTTTCATTATTCTGTGTAAAACTGTTATGAGAAGAAAACTGAAAATAGTGTTAGCCAGTCCATATACACTCATTATACACTAGTCCTTCTGTCCTAAAGTAGTAAACATAAAAAATAAAAGGTGACGCATATAGAAAAGTTAGAAAATACTTCAGCATTTTGGTTGGAAAACAGACAATGGGGGTTTTCACTTTTCCACAGTATAAAGGGCCCCTTCTCAGTCACTTTGAGATGCAAAAATACATTTATTCAGCCTTCCCTTTCCATTTTAAAGAACACAGCATATAGTCTACACAGTCAACATTCCTTTGATTAAAATTTATAATAAAGTTTACCTCACGCTTTTCTGAGGGGCAACTGTAAATCAGCCACTGCCCATAAAATCTGAGGTAGTGATGTACCTTGGACAATAGCATCAAAGCACTTTTAGCAAATTCAAACATACATTTTACTTCTTTGTAATAATAATAAAAAACTGATTACTTCAATATGACCAAAAGAAAAAAAAAAGTGTGGTTATTTTAAGGCAGAGGGGGCATCTCTTGTTGCAAAACCATTAAAATCATTCAAATGAAGAACTTGTAAACAAAAACATGAAAATGAGACAAACATGGCAACCAGGGAAAATTAGCTTTAAGTTCAACTTCATAGTGCCACGTCTAAGATTGTACAGGAAATGAAAGCAGTTGCGTAATTAAAAATGATTTCAAACCACGGTGTAGGTGTCTTCAAATTTAGATTTCACTTGGATGAATCTGTAGTCTTTGGCTTTTGCTTCCAAAACAGTTAAGTTTTAAAATGAACATTCAATCACCTGCTCCATTTTAACTCTCTGTCGCCACCCAGTGGTCAAACATCCACACTGCGTCGTCGTGACGACGTGCAGCAGGTATGGACGGCTGTTTGTGAGGGCCGAAGTTTCTCCAGCCGTCTGTGAGGGCCGAAGTTTCTCCAGCTGTTTGTGAGGGCCGAAGTTTCTCCAGCCGTCTGTGAGGGCCGAAGTTTCTCCGGCCGTCTGTGAGGGCCGAAGTTTCTCCGGCCGTCTGTGAGGGCCGAAGTTTCTCCAGCTGTCTGTGACGGCCGAAGTTTCTCCAGCTGTCTGTGAGGGCCGAAGTTTCTCCAGCTGTCTGTGACGGCCGAAGTTTCTCCAGCTGTCTGTGAGGGCCGAAGTTTCTCCAGCTGTCTGTGACGGCCGAAGTTTCTCCAGCTGTCTGTGAGGGCCGAAGTTTCTCCAGCCGTCTGCGAGGGCCGAAGTTTCTCCAGCTGTTTGTGACGGCCGAAGTTTCTCCAGCTGTTTGTGACGGCCGAAGTTTCTCCGGCTGTTTGTGAGGGCCGAAGTTTCTCCGGCTGTCTGTGAGGGCCGAAGTTTCTCCAGCTGACTGTGAGGGCCGAAGTTTCTCCAGCTGACTGTGAGGGCCGAAGTTTCTCCAGCCGTCTGTGAGGGCCGAAGTTTCTCCAGCCGTCTGTGAGGGCCGAAGTTTCTCCAGCTGACTGCGAGGGCCGAAGTTTCTCCAGTTGACTGTGAGGGCCGAAGTTTCTCCAGCTGTCTGTGAGGGCCGAAGTTTCTCCAGCTGTCTGTGAGGGCCGAAGTTTCTCCGGCTGTCTGTGACGGCCGAAGTTTCTCCGGCTGTCTGTGAGGGCCGAAGTTTCTCCAGCTGACTGTTCTGTTCACCCAAACCCAGAAGAAGTCTCATAGTAAGATCTGGGCGACATAAGGGGAGTGAGTGCTGGCCACCGCCGCCAGCAGGGGCAGGTCGCTGGACTCAATCCTGCAAACAGGAGACAAAATATGAGACCAATGGAGAGTCAGTCGGTAAATATTGACACTTTTAATGCAAAGTTGCACTAAACGTTACGTTAAAAGTGTCGTTATTACCTGAATAATAACAGTCATGACAGCCGTTATGTTTATGACAGTTACACCAAATTTTCTTTTGCCTGATTTTGCTATTTTTTACTACTTATATGCATTTCGCCCTTAAAATACCAAAATTTTCACATTTTATATTTTGGTCATTCTGATGATGTAATTTTTAAATATAAAAAGATAATTTGATCAGTACTTGAGTCGTCTTTTTACCAAATACCTTTTAACTCAAGTCATTTCTTGGACAGAAACTTTCTACTTTTAATTGAGTAATTTTGTTATGAAGTATTTCTACTCTTAACTTGAGTACATTTCTGGATTTTCTACCCGCCGAATTAAAAACAAACATGTTTCAACCAAAAGATCTCCAGACGCACCTGCAGTTTTTAATTAAAGTTTTTTTTATTGAAAGGAGCCGATTTGGAAACATTTTCTTTTGTTATTGGAAAGAATTAGTGACAATTGGAATTCGTCTGTTTTTACTTTTGAGTGAAAGTATGTTGAAGTAGGTCTCGCTTGAGTATAATTTTTGGGAACTGCCCAGTTTAGGGAAGCGGGAAACCAGTGCTTACCCCAACACCATGCCCAGCTCTTTCACATGGACTCTCGTCTGGCCCTTCAGATACTCCGCAAGCATTTTACTCTTGAAATAAATCTCCTGCAGGCGATCTTCAAGGTGCATTATACACTGGAGGAAAAACGCAGCAATTAGAAAACAAGAACAATATTCAACAAAAGAAAGCCTGAATGTTCTGACGTACAAAGTTCGGCGAAAGGTTGAGCTTGTAGAGCTGGTAGGTGGACTGCAGGATGTTGGAAACCAGGCTGGACACCAGAACTTCTTTTCCCAGCTTGGTTACGTCGGTGACTCTCCTCTGGCTGCTGGCCACCTGGACCGTCCACTTGTCTGTGTCTGCGATAATGCAGACGGCCTCGGCAATAGGCTCATCCAATACAGGATGCTGCGCAGGACAAACAGGACTTTACCGAAAGGCTTCAACGAGATCCTTCAATAGCTAACTAAAGGAAAATGAATTCTTAATCTGCAGCATTTCTTTAAACATCTGCAGCCATGCAGTCATGTAGATCCTAAAGATTATTTGCTAAACAAATGCAATAAGGTTTGTTTTATGAGTTTGTCTACTTTTTAGAACATGATGCGTTTTTTAAAAATATACAAAGTCCTGATGATGCTCTATGTGTAACAAAGTAAAGGTAGAATAAGTTAATTTTCTTTGTGTTCTTGCCACCGACAGGAATTTAACTATTGTTTTATCCATTTCTGCTCTAGTTTTGTTTTGTTTTCTTTATTTTTGACTCTGAAATAAGTACACTTAAATCAATTAATTGCACGGTAAATTAAAATGATATCAATAATTTAAATTTGAATGATATTATCATTTATTTTCTCTTCCTACCAAAAACTGGATGATAGCAGTCTGCAGTTTGGTGCTTTGGTCCCAACCAGACTTCATAATTCATTTTATTTGTTCTTTCTGTTGCTTTATTTACTTTCGATATTAACAATGTCTTCCAGTTTTAAATGTTTATTACCATTATATTACTTGAAAATGGCCTCGAAACAACAATATTATCGTTTATCACAATAACTTCTGGGACAATTTATTGTCGCGGTTTTTCAGGAAATGCATCTGCACAGATTTATGGGAACAATATATACTTTTTGACATTTACCTGAACAGCATGGTTTAACTCCGACACGAGGCTTTGCCGTAGCTTCTCGTCGCTCGGGATGCCATGCAGAACGAAGTCTGGAACGTAGGCGGGGCAGTACCCTCCGAACAGAGACCGACCGAAATTGGCAATGGTCGGCTTGGAGTAGTTCTCCACTAATTTTGCCCTGCAGAAACCAAAATATACAGTAAAAGTGTAAATCTATGCTTCTGTTTGAGCTGATTGGAGTGAAAACAGGAGGAGTTCATCGGACTCACCCCGGGAAGGGAACCAGCACTTCCTCCTGCCAGTCCTCCGTCTCTTCGCTCTCGCTGTCTCCGAGCGCGCTGTCCGAGCTCTCGTTGCGCGGTATCTCCCAGTCGTTGACGGAGGCCGCCTGGTACTTTTGGTCCCTGTTGCCGTCGTTTCCCTCCTGACGGAGAGCGGCACACGGCCGTGGATCTTTGTCGTGTTCTGCAGGACAGCTTCTGCAGCAGCAGGCGTCGGACGAGTCTGTGGAACTACACCTGCACCTCCTCTGAGCAGAGGCAGAAGAAGAAGGAGTGTCCCGCTTCCTGCTGGAGCCCAAAGTCGTGTCCAAACTACTTAGTGCATATTGAAAACTGTGTTCATGAAGTGGAGGAATCCCAGACGGATTCAGTAAATGTTTGTGCATAATGTCCGTGGTTGCCTCCTGGTTGCGCAACGTCCTCGTCTCCTCGTTCTCCGAACCAAAATACTCGCTGCAATAATCTGAGCATTTGCTGCTCCACTGGGGGATCGTGCTGGACACCCGCTGCAGAGCTGGAGTTGCCTTGGTCTGATTGGTTTGGTCCTCAGCTGCACCGGTGCTGATGGTCTTCGAATGCAGGTATTGCTTGTGTTTTTTGATTTCCGCCTTCATCTTCCGCCTCTGACTCTCTGTGTCCGACTCGGGAGACATGGAGTCTCCGATAAGGAAAGTCACTTTGTTTGCTGGCCCCTCTTCCTCAGCCAGGACCATTGGTAATGTCGCTGTACTTCCAGGTAATACAGGTACTGGAACAGCAGAGGTCTTATCACAGGGTTTCTTCTCATAAGTGACCCCTGAGGGCCAGAGAACCTGCATTTTGCTGGCCTGGAGTCCTTCCGTCTCAGCTTCAGCGTTTCTACAGTCTGCAGTGGCAGAAGAGAGAGACGAACTGGATGCGAGCTCTGTGGGTGAGGCTGGATCAGGAAGTTTAAGGTCTCCCTTGGTGCGAGCTTCCAGGACAGAGGCCTGCGTCCTGGGGGAGGCGGCGCCGAGTCGCAGCACTGTTTCCACCGGGACGTTGCACAATTCCCTCTGCAGCTCTCCGGCCTCTGCGACCTCCGCGGCTCTAATTTGGGAAATTGTGGCCTCGATGGTTCTCGACTGAAGCACACTACTCCTGGACCCTTGGCTCACATTGCTGTCCTCCTCGTCCTCTTCCTCCTCGTCTTCCTCTTTGGGCGGGTCGCTGTGCTCCACCTCCATGTCTGTGTACGTGCTGCTCTGCAGGCTGTTGTCTGAGCGGTAGCTGCTGTCCTCAGCCTCCGTCTGCTGGCTGTGGGCTCCTTGGGACAGGTAGTCCCCGCTGGGCTTGTGGACAGTAACCAGAACGTAGTCCGACTCCTCCACCTCCCCTTTTCTAAGGGAGGTGGTGATGAGCGAGCCGGGCATGACGATGGCCTCGTCCTCAGCGCTGTCCAGCATGTGGGTCTCCAGCAGCTCCGAGCAGCGGATGAAGTATGTGAGAACGTAGAGGAGCCTCTGGACCAGGTCCTGTCTGCGCCCGACTACCACCGTCCTCGACAGCCGCACCGGAGACCCGATGGCCCCGTATAGGTCCCCTACAAAATAAGAGCGGGATCATTTCAAAATAGCATCAAGGGTGCTTTGCTTACAGATTCAATCAACCAAGTCGTCCAGGATTAGAGAACTAACATCCCAATAAGATCCAGAGAAACTCATCCAGGTGTTTATCTTTAGCCACGTCCATTAACTGAACAAACTGAAGTGAAGAGGAGCGATCTAGAGTCAAAGCACAGCTTAAGATGTTACAGCTGGAAACTAGAGATCAGGATGAACATTCAGAGCCACATAAAGACGGCAACAAAGTGGGCCTTCCATCAGCTGCAGAATATTTCCAGGATCAGAGGACTGATGTCTCAGCATCAGAGAAACTCATCCAGGCGTTTCTCTGTAGTGGCTTTGATTCCTGACTTAAAAACAAGAAAAACAAGAATCCTCCAGCTGCAGCTGACCCAGAACGCTGCTGCTGGAGTTCTGACTAGAACCAGGAAGATGGAGACACCACCTGGTTCTACGTCACCCAGTGCCTCACTGAATTACAGATTAAAGATCTGCTGCTGTTGGACCAATCTTCCAGACATGGAGAAGCAGCATTCAGCTTCTATGCACCACAAATCTGGAATAAACTCCCAGAAAACTGAAAAACAGCCGAAACACTGAGTTCCTTTAAATCTAGACTGGTTATAGTTGGTTTTGAAACATAATAAATGAAACATTGATCAACATATTTGATGTGTTTTGATGAAGTCACTTGTCAAAATGTAATGTTTGTTTCTGGTTTTGCAATTGGTGCCTGTGTGTTTTTTTTTTGTGAATTTTTATTTTTCTGTTTTTATGTTATAAAGTACCTTTTTTTAAAATATTTATTTTTCTGTGTTGCATTTGTTGCAGAGGATTTCCTTGAAAAAGAGGTTTTTAATCTCTATGGGGGTTTCTGTAATCCTTGAACCGCCTTGCTGCTGAAACGCGCTATAAAAATAAACTTGATTGAATTTTTTTACTTACTTTATTGTCTGACCTTATTCTGGATAACTCCAGATGTTACCATGTGCAAAAAAGCATTTGCCTCGACTTGGGCTCTTTCTTAAAGATAGAAATTAAATCGACTAAGCTGCAGTTTCTATAGTTCGGCAGTAGGTGTCAGCACTGTCAAGTTTTGAAAACCCAAATCAATTTGCTGCTGCTTAAACTTAAGGAACTTTAACAAAAACTGCTTCAAAATAACATAAGAATCTTCCACATGAATTATTAAAACACATCTAAAGATCCACATATTATTATTATTATTATTGTTAAACAGCTGGATGATTGCGGCCTTAACTTAAAATTGCTGACATAGTCTAGTGTTTGTATACTTTTATAAAACAATACAGCTACACAATTTAAAAAAGATCGTCTTAATTTAAGTTGTCTTCTATGTTCACACAGAAGAGCTCAGACAGAATAAAGTTATTATCTCTCTCTTTAGGTGTCAGTGCAGTAATGTGTGTGTGTGTGTGTGTGTCTGAGTCTCACCAAGCTGTGCCCACAGGGGGTTGTAGGGATGCGTCTTTGCCAGCATGTCTACGCTCTGCGAGGAGTGCTTCTCCAGGAAGATCTTAATTGGCGGCTGCCCATTGGGCATAACGGTGGGCACCCAGGCCAGATGATTGGTCAGGATGGCTGTTAGCAACGCAGGAAGGAACCTGGAAAACGGCACAAAACAGCGTTCAGAAAGGATGTTTCCTCCTGACCTTGTTTGGGTAAAACCAAATTTCCTGCCGCTACATGGAGCGCTTTGACCACACTTTTCCCTTTCCGAGAAAACCACTTTATCAGAGCAGAAACACACACATGAACACACTCGATTCTCATGATTCACTTCTCGTTTCTTCCTCACAGCAAGCGTCTACTTCCCTTCCCGTCTCATGACTCAAAGCTGCAACAATAATAACAATGATGGAAGACCGGTTCCATCACGTGCCAGAACAAAAGCGGCGGCCATCACCCACATCAGTCACAGGGCTTAGTGACGGAATCCCTCATGGTGAGTACAACCACAAGTTCCCATGGCAACCTGTAATCAACAGCATGAAGATGTAGCCCAGAGAATGTCAAGGTAACCAGCAGAAATGGAAACTCTGGCTATGAAGTCATGTTTGTTAGGAAATAACCGAGCAGACGCCGTTTCCATTTTAGGATTTTAGTTAATGAGCCTGCGAGGGTTTGGAGTCTCAGTTTGCACCGACGCCTGACAATCAGATTCACTTTGAATCTGATCATCTTCAGATTGGTGATCTGATGATAAATCTGATGTTTTTTCTATTGATTACTGGAGTCAAAACTAAGATTTCTCACCATCTTCAGTCTAAAGATGCATTAGAGTGCAATTCTAACACTTTTAAGCTTATTAAATGTGTATACTTTGATGTATAAATGGAGTACAAAAAAAAAAGTCTAAATTTAGTGTCAAAACGTTACTTTCAAAAATGAACAATAAATCCTCTCTGTTCTCTTTCCTGTTATGTTTCATCTTTCAGCAATGTTAGCTGGAACCAGACAAACCTGCGCAAAAAAAAATAAATCAACATTCTTTTTAACTTGATTTTAATCAGCTTAGGCTCAAGTTTTTATGTAGGACATTGTTATTAGTTTGGGAAAGAAAAGGTAAATGATTATAAATAAATATGCATGGACTTTCAATTTTCTAAACAATGCTCCTTTATGGTTTAAAATCCTTTTTATGAGGGAAAAAAATGACTGAAAAACTGGATTTTTCTTTCTTATAATACGAAAAATGAAACTGGCTGCATATGCTTGTAAAATTCCTTCACTTTTGCTCATAATCTTGACGGATATAACATGTTCTGAATTTTCTCCGGCATTACAAGCGTAAAAATCAAGAAAATGTTGCCTCTAATTCTGAAGTTTACTTAAGAACATTTAGATCAGACAGGAAAAAGCATTTCAAAAGTATTGAACATGTTCAACAAATCACTGATTCATTCAAACGATCTGACTTTGCCACTGTGACAATAAGCAGTTTGAGTCTGGCAGGGATCCTTTCATTTAGATTTTTTGTTTCCAAGACAGAAACAGAATAAAGCAGAAGCTGTCACAGTGAGTGTGTAAGTTTTGTTGGGAAGAGAATGAACAGTGTGTGTGTCGATCCGCAAGTATTTCTCTGCACACTGAAGTAACAAACCAGTGCCGATACAGAAATGTGAAACATTTTAGACAACAGGCATCCTTTTTTGTTGCGATTTAAGGAAGGATTTAGGTTTTTTTTGTTTAAATAACAGCTTAGTTTTTGCAGTGTTTGACAAAAGATGACACTCAACTGGTTCTTGGAGGCCTGCTCCATCAGTAAGGCCAGCTCCCTCATGAAGTGGCTGCAGAGCTGGTTCTTCTCCGACGCGCCCGACATCATGGTGAGCCAGACGGGCTCGGCCACGCGGGGCATCGTGTAGAGGTCACAGATGGTGTTCCTGGAGACGAGATATGGCGAGGGGAAGAAGGGGAACGAGGGAGGAGAAAACAGACACATTATTGTCTCATGGGAAACAAAGGAGATCTTAGTTCACAGAGCTTCACTGTCTGCACTGAGGCTACGGGAGACCCTCGCTGTGTGTGTGCGCGCGCGTTTATCGCAACTGTGTATTGAGCTAAAGGGTGTGTGTGTGTGTTGCATGCATGTTGTGCAGCTCTTTTGGGCATTTGTCCATTGAGAACAACCAGCGTTCTCCTTGGAACGTGGGGCGTTGGCGAGCACGTCTCAGCCTCGGGCCAAGATTTCACGCTCTGGAAAAATCTTAAAGACGCAAATTCACCCGCCGTCTGATGAGCTTGAAATAGTTTGGCTCGGTGTAACAAAGACTATCAGCAGCAATCAACCCGGTCACATGCAGTCAAAGAGCTGCTGATAAGGGCTGAAAACCAGTCGAGCAATTGATCTCATCTTGCTGGGAGCTTCTGGAGATCGACATCTGGAACGGATTTAACTCCTGACCTCTGACCTGTAGAGAGTTCAGTGAATCGACCAGGTGTCAAAACGGCAAAAAGGTCAACATATTTATGAAGGAAAATATTTCCAAAGCAGCATTTACACCTAGACTCAATTTACTCAAAGAACTAAGGTCTGTCACAACAACAGAGTTTGCTGGAAGATAAATTATCCCAGAAATTATTGCGATAAATAAAATTGTTGTTTTGAGACCATTTTCATAATAACGCAAGAACACATCCCTAAAGATAAATAAACAGAACTGGAGGACATGTTAAATATGCAAAATAAACAACAGAAAAGACTAATAAAATGAATTATAAAGTCCTTGTAAACAAAACTGTCCTTCAAAAACAGGGGCTAGTTGAGACCAAAACACCAAACTGAAGCTTTTTGTAGAAAGAAAAAGACAATAAATCATGCAAATGGAAAATACTGAGCTAATTTTAATTTATTATATGATTAATTAGTTTGTTTATTGTGATTAAAAGGGGTTTAGCGAAGCAACTTTAAGACAAATTTCTACAAGTGACATCTGAGAGGTTTTTTTTTAATAAATAATAATAATGAAAACAAGTGTTAGACAACAGAGGAGAAGCAGAAACTCGTAGGAAACTAAGAAACAACTCCTCACATTTAAAAAAACATCTCCAGACTTTCTGTACGTCACCAGAGGCAGCGCGTCACCATCGGCATCAAATGACCCAATAATGTGTCAGACATTCCTGTGTTATGAACAGCTTCGTGTTCCCTCAGCCCCTGCTGACCCCGCGCCGTCTGTTGTGTGCTTGTCCATCGAGTGTTTGTGATTGTGTGGAGGTCTGAGAGCCAGCCAGCCTGCGCTACATGAGCAGGGAAATCTAGTTTCAGTATCCCTGCTGCAGCTGTTCAGGTGGACATAAAAAGAGCTGGCCGCAGATCGGGGAATGAAACTGACGTGTCGGTGGGAGGCCAGATTTTTATTAGCTCACTACGGAGGTCAACACTGCCCAGGGGATACCGACTGGTGCCACTGCGCCATTTCTAGAGGACAGAAACTAATTATTCCAACGGTTCGTTTTCATTTGGATGGAGCCTATATGACCACAAAAATAAATAAAAATGATGAGCACTACAGTAACAAAACAGTGGCCGAAATCGATTAATCACTTGATAAATTAAAAACAATCTCAATTTCCATTTGCGTGATTTATCTTTTTTTTCTCTCTTCTCTCTTTCTACAAAATACTGGTAATGATAAAAATCTTCAGTCTGGCGTTTTGGTTTCAGCTTGTCCTTTTCTTGAAGGACTTCATATTAAATTGTATTTTTTGTTTATTATAGATATTTAAAATGTCTTCCAGTTCCAGTGTTAACACTGCAAAAACAAAAATATTACCAAGTATTTTCACTTTCTAGTGAAAATACTGAAATAAGACAAAACTACCATCAGCAAGATATGGGAACTTGTTTTAAGTCAATAATATTGATGAAGAAATACTTGTTCCACTGGCAGATAATTTCTTATAAGGTATTTCCCCATATCTGTAGTGAAATAATCAATATTAAGGACTTATTGACTTAAAACAAGCTCTTATTTCTGCAAATATATTCACACACTTGAAATAAGGCAAAATAACATAAATAACTTTTCAGCAAGAAATACAAGGTTGTTTTAAGCAAGTAATTCCTTAATACTGATGACAATGTTCTAGTTCCATTGGCAGATTTTTACAGAGAACTGGGCCGTTACCTAGCAACCCCGGCCAAGACCTGCCCGTTACCTAGCAACCCAGTTCTAGTTCCACTGGCAGATTGTTTCGCTTTGCAGTGAAGTGTTCAGCAGAATTTAAAATGTATTGATCTTTAAGAATGTGCTCTAGCATTTTTATGCCCAATGGTCTCAATGGAACAAGATTATTCTTTATCACGATAACTTCTGGGGTCATTTGTTATCGCGGCAGAGGAAAATAAAAGAATTGCAACAGACACTTCTGCTGCTGTAACTTTTATGTACTCATGCCTCTGCAAAGTGCGCAGCTTATCTTAGCCGGCATGTGTGTGTGTCCGCCCTCCTACGACGTCAAAGCCACATCAGCACTGCGGGCGGGAATATCTTCCCGTTTCCTTCTTTAATGTTCCATGAAGTCAAAGCCCCTTAATGGCAAAGGTGGCCCCCCAAGTCTAGAGGTGAAATTTTGCAGATACTTCCCCAGTACAGGCCGTAAGTGTTTCTCCTGCTGGCACTCGGTATTTACTATTCTGGTGCTTGCTTGTGACCAGGTTCTGGGGAAGGCAGGGTTGCTGCCCGGGCAGCTTGGGTTGCTGATGCCAGGTGTCAACAGCCACATGACCACAGCAATGCGGAGACCTCAGACGAGGAACTGCCAGCACGCATGCAGCAAGTGAAAGTTGTGCAGGGCTTGAGAAAGCAAGGGACGTGCGTGAACAAACAGTGGACTATGTGTTTTAGGCAAGCAAACAGTCATGGAACAGTGGCAGCACCTCCTACAAATGCAGAGGTCCACATACGCGCTGATGATGTCTAATATGTACAAGTATGTAATTAATGTCAACATAAACACGGCCAAAAGCCTTCCTGGAACTGGCATTTCACACAGCTCGAAATAAAAACAACTTTGTTATCCGATGCTGTCATCTATCCTACATCATGGCTACAATGTAGGGAAACATGGGCAAGAATGTTTGTTTTTTTACTACAAAATGTGGTAACATTTCATAAAGGGTTGACTGGAAAAAAAAAAAGACGTCTTTAAGGTGACATTTAGTGATAATTGCTTTGAGACTTTGTTTGGTATCTACTTAATTGAACGTTTAAATGTGAATAGGCCTTCCACAACAACAACTAATTTTTCTGGACAGTAAATTGTCCCAGAAGTTATCGCGATAAAAGATAATATTGTTGCTTTGCGACCATTTTCAAGTGATAAAATGGAACAATAATGCAAGAACACTTTCTCAAAGATGAGTAAACTTTAAATTCTCATGAACGTGTGTTGCAATAAGCAACATTTAGGCCTTTTGGCAGCAGAGAATAATGCCAAAAGTTGCAGAAGAGTCATATAAGTCTAAGATTTATATTGCCATTTAAAAGGTAAAGTCAAGGAAATGTAACTCTACCCAGAGACTGAAAAGTACTCCATGGGAAAGCTTGTCTCCCTGCAGTTAATCACTGTTGCAAATGAATCCTTAAGTCAAAAACATTACATAAATAATGTCAGGTGGATGTAACAGAACCAGAAGTCTATTCCTTACTCCATTTCACAGCCAGTAACTTCACTAAATGATCTAAATGACGTGTGAGTTCAAAGACTGTGTGGTTTATAATTACTTATTTGTTTAAAAAAATCCGAGTGGAGACAAATTGTACTTTGTTTGGTTTTCTGAATCTAAAATATACTTTTTCTTGAACGGAAACAAATAAGTAATGTGGAAGATATGATGTCTGGAGTCGTTTGTGGTGCACCATGACATTAGTTTCATGCTTGTTTTTCCACTCTTGGTCTCCAGTGCAGCAGCCACTTGGTCAATATTGACAGATTTTATTGCCAACTTAAAATAACACTCACTTATCTGCATTTAATCCTGGCAACGTACAACACCGACATGAAACTGAGCGATTCAAGCATTGAAAATTAGACTGTTTACGTCGCTGCATGATAAGTATTTGTTAAAATAAAAAAGTAAGGCTGTAGGAAAAGAAGAAAATAAAGTAATTTGAGTGTGAAGATGGGAGAATGTGGGTTGCAGCCTAACCTGAACTCGTTGAGCCCATCGACCATTCGGCTGTAAGCCAGAGCTCTCTGACTGGCATCTGCTGACCGCCGACTTATCTTCATGGCCTTGACAGTGACAAAACACACACACACACACACACACACATTTTTAAAATTGGCACTGAAGTTGTTAAACAGAGAAATCTGTGGTGAAATAAATGACAGAAAGTGGGACAGAAGATAAGCTGAACGAATTCTAGAAAGCAAAAGTCATTTAAGCATAATTGATCCTATTAATAAAATTGTTCACATGAAGGTTAAGAAGACTAAGCAGTTTGTTTTAAAATAGACAGGCGTACACATACCTGCTCAATGGCACTCTTTAATTTGTTCATGTGGCTTTCAAAGAGCGGGAAGTGGGAGAAGAAGAAATCCTGGAAGCGGCTGCTCTCTTCAGGGGTTGGCGACAGCGTGAAGATGACTCCGATGGCGATCTTCTTCTTCCTCATCACCCCGAGGCTTTGACCGCCGCTTTCATCCGACATGTTGAAGCTCTCTTCCACTGACCTAAACAAGAGCAGAGTTCACAGGAAGTCGACTTCAGACGACAAAACGAGACGGAAATAAAAACGCTAATCTAAAATCTGCTACTTTTCCGATTCTGACATGTTTGAGTGTTACAACTGGTGCTGGCAGACTGGGAGTGCTGGGAGATTAGCAGGCCGACAGCTGGGTTTACATTGACATCCTGTCTAGTCACAGGACTGTGCGACTGTGAGCGATCATCAGCGGATAGCAGCGCCGTTTGTCATTTTCCCAGCTGTCTCCTGGCTCAGAGGAAATCCTCCAACAATAAACTTTACAAAAGCCAGACTGAGCAGAAAGACAGAACCATTCAGTAAACAGAACTTTATGTGGTGGCAAATTAAAAAACTAAATGCTGAAACTAACTTTCTAGGAGTAATATTATTAACAAATGCCTTATTATTTCCAACAACTCTCCTGAAAACCTGAGAGAAGCTGAGAGAGTTCATAACAACCTGAATGCATTTCTATTCAGTTTAACTTTAATGTATATTAGGCATTTTTTTCTTCATTTTAAGAGAGTTACATTAAAGAACTTCTATATTTTCATTTAATTATGTTGTATGGGTTACTACTAAGTATTACAAATGTTTGGACATCTCGATGAATAAATGTTCATGTCTTGATTTGGCTGATTTTGAGTTTCATATAATTCTTTTCACTGTATTTCTTTAGTCCATCGTACTCTATAATTGATTTTTTTTAGATCATGTTTGTATTATTACATTTTTTTAATTTGTTAATTTACGGTTTAAGTATTTTATGTCCGTCGGTCTGCTTATCACTGCAGCGTAGCGCCATGGCAATTAATACATTAATTATTAATTGCATGACGAATTAAAAGCAGCTCAATAATTTCTATTTGCATGATTTTTGTCTTTCTTCTCTAAAAACTGGATGACAAAACTCTTCATTCTGGTGTTTTGGTCTCAACTAAAAACATTTTAAGGATAATTTTGTATCTTAATTCATTGTATTTGTTTTGTTTCTTTATTTTGGATATTTAAAATGTCTTCCAGTGTTAAATATTTATCAGACTTTAAAGTTTACTGATTTTTAAGAATGTGTTCTTGTGTTATTATCCCATTATTATATCACTTTAAAACAGTCTAAAATCAATATTATCGTTTATTATAATAAAGTCGGAGGTGATAAAATAATTGCTTTGCCTTCCTCAAACTGGAACAAATTAAAGCATGTTTTATAAGAAGGTTTATGTTGTAAAACATAAATCTAACCCATTTATTCGGTTTAAGATCTGCCGTGTGCATTAAGGCCGTTTTAGAGCCGATGCAGCTGCTTGTCGCGTCTCACCATCGAGGGAAAACGCCGTTCTCCAGGCTGGTGGTCTGACTGCGCAGCCATCTGCGCTGGTAGCTGGAGGCGCAGCTGCTGGTCAACGAGGAGCCGGGGGACGGGAAGGGAGTGATCAGCAGGCTGCTGAGAGACGCTGTGGGGACACGAGGAGGGACGGGAAGAAAAAGAGATTAATGGAGATAAATCGAGACGGCAGGAATGGAGTAGGAGATCGACGGAGGAGGACAGAGAATAGATACTGAGGATGGTGGGAGACAAGAGCAAAAAGGACGAGTGTGAGTCAGACAGCAGGCATGAAGGGTTACCGATTCACAATGACACACGGTTCCCACACAGTTCTGGAGAAACTGAAGTAAAATAAATGTTTCTGGTGACACACACACACACAAAAAAAACTAAAAAGGACAGGAAAAAAATAACAACATGCTCTGCAATCACTGAAACACTTTCATTACCTCCATTATTTATTATTAAAATCTTCACAGTTTTTTTTTTATTTTATTTTTACTTACTCATAAATAATAAAACCCTCATAAGTTCAAAAATGGAAATCCGATGTGGCTGTGCCAAGCTTAATAATACTGCAGTCAATCGATTAAAAACTTTAATCAGATTAATCACCGTGCCTAACTTTTAAGTTTAAAGCATAAATATGCATCCAGCTGTGAAAGCTCCTCCTGCTGCACTACAATCAATTAAAATGCAAGAAATTGTCAGATCTTTTTGCAGCAGAAAGTTAGTTGGAGTTAGTTAGTTACTCAATGGCAACTAACTTACTCCAATTCACAGGCATACAAACGTTTTCAGGGGACAACTGACAGATAACATGCTTTTTATCTTCTAGTTCTTGGTGCCCAAGCCCTTTCTGACAAACTGCCCATGTAAAAAACACGCACTGCTTGGACTTCCTCAAAACTTTTTGTCTTCTCAAAACTCTCAGTTTTTCCAGGCTTTTATATTCAGGAAGGTTTTAAGGAAGCCATTTTGTTTTAAACATTAAGTTAGAAATGTTTCTCTCCCTTCACTTCCTGTGGAACAGCCGCATTTTTTTGTGGCACAATTTTGCCATCGTTAGTCTTCCATAACGCTGGTGTGAGCTAAATAAGAAAGAGAGAGGCGTTTAGATCAACATTGTAGTTTGATTAATCGCACGTTAAATTTTCAGATTTTAACAGCTAAGCTTAATAATCACAGAGTGACTACTGCTGATTAGAGTTATGTACAATCGATCATTTAATGGATAAGCATGTTTGCATGCGTGTGTGTCAGACAGGAGCCCTCCATCCCAGCGGCAGTGGGAGGCGGAGGCCAGCGGCAAAACCAAGATGACAGAATGCGGCTCGATTTAGAAGATCATTTACTAGAAGCTGGTTTTGAGAGCGGCTATATTTAATCGGCAGCATGTGACTTCTGTTTGAGCACCAGACCCAATCCCAGCCATGCCAATTGGATGTTATGTTTGTGGAGAGGGAGGCGGTGATGAGGGGGCAGAGGTCAGTTTCCACTGGACAAAGTTTCCAACTCCCTCCTGGTGTCATTTTCCCTCCTTTTCCGCTTGGATTTAAATATTTTTCACAAAGGAAACCTTATTTCAATCATTTGTTTCTCACTTGACGTGATATACGTGGGTTTTTGTGCACGACAAGTGAAACTGCAACCGAAAAGCCACTTGATGATAAATAACAGCTTGTTCTCTAATTCTTAGTCTTGTGACCCTGATGAGACGCTAGAGCGAGTCGGCTGCATCGACACAGGAAGTGCTTGGGGAGAGAAACAAAAACAAAACACTTGCTGTGCGACGCACACTCGAGGAAGTTCACACCAACACAAACAGACTAAAAATAAATGTTTAACTCTATAATTGATCCGACAAGAAAAGGTGATGTAAACATCTTGGTTCTTCCAGTCCCCGTTCGGAGCCTGGCTGGTGAGGCTGTTCAGATTGTAGGTCAATCCGGGCTTTTCCCGATAGTCTCATTAACCTACCTGACCTGGCGATGCCGCTGTCCCGCTCGTCATGCGGACCTCGGCCCGGCATGTCCATCGGGTGACTGTGGCCTGGACGAAAGAAGCAGAGAAAGCGACGAGTTGGATCATATGTGTCAAACCAAATCTGGCCCACAATAGCTTTTTATGTGGCCTTCTAGTTTCTAGACTAAACACTTAAATATTATGTTAGCAATCAAATAAATACAGTTTTTATCGATTTACTGCCAAATTATACTATTTAGTCCCTCCAGTTTCTTGAGAATTTTTGTGGAAATTAACGCAAAATCAACAAAACCCTACTAATATACAAGTAGGAACTTGTATATTTTCTCAAAAGTTGTGAGAAATTTTCTTACTTGTACTAAACAGCCGCTTGAGGATTGATGTCAGATCTATACGGCGAGTAATAAAAAGTCACATTTACCAACATAAATAAGTGCAAATATTGCACATATTTCCAAATTAGTACCAGAAACACTTAGATTTTTATTGCAAAAAAAAAAAACTCTCACAAAGAATCAAAAAACTCTGGAGCGACTGAAGAGATTTTCAATAATACTATTTCAATTTTACTTTTTTTTTTTTTAGATTTTAGCAGCTTGTGGACGGGTTTTATCAATATATTCTGGCCCAACCGGCTCTTTATTATTCATCGTCTTGATTTGGCCCATAATGAAAATGAGTTCGACTCCCCTGGCTTAGACGAAAAACCACTCAGCTGTGATTAATAGATTGGAGAACAATTAACAGAAACGCCCCGAATTCAGGCTACAACAGAGAGACAGTTACAGCCGACCTATGAACTGTTGCTGCACTCGTAGGTTTTGCAACTCAATGAGGAAGTGTCCCAAAGAGCAACTAAAGCAAGAAACCACCACTGCTGTAATATGCTGATGATCAGCTTTCTCAACAGAAGCTGATATCGCTCAAAGACTCGGTGTTTTGAAATGCGTGGAGGGGGGAAAAAACTCAGCGATTCCTCTCACAAGACTGAGGTGTGAAACCACAGACACAACGTGAAAGAAAGAGCTACAGATCATGCAATGTGGGTAGAGATGTTGGTGGATGTGTAGCCTTCCCACTTTACAGCAAGAGCAAAAGGAAGGAGGATTTAACCGCCGATACTGAAGGCAAATGAGTTATCTAAAAATGAAAGAACGTATGCTGTGTGTGTGAAATCTAATCCACCCGATAGGCATCGACTTAGCAGTGAAACAAACTTCTCAACACAAGACATATTAATGGTTTCATACATTTAGCTTTACATTTATATTAAACTGTAGAAGTGGTTTAAGTTATTGAAACTACATTTTTCTGGGGAGTTTAAAAATCCAGGTTAGCTTTTGGTTTTTAGCTGTACATGTTTCACACGGGTCATCGGCGCTGCACCATTAAATAAACATCCAATAGAAAATAAAATATAATAGTAAATATTTATAGAAAACCTTTTTATAAATCACTATAAAGTCCTTGAGATTGAGGTTGTTTTACTATTCATCTAATCTACTGCAAATAAGACAGGATCTAACTTTAAAAAAAATCCCAAACCATCCATTCTACGCCAATATCTTGAATTTTTCCTCAACCTTAGGTTGAGGTAAGTCTAAATTGTTTAGAACGTTAAATAATGCATTGATAAAGACATCTATTATCACAAAATCTATAATTTTAAATATTCAGGAATAGGAGAGCTAATGTTTGATGCAGATTTCTCCTTTTACAGAATTCATAAAGAAAGGACTGCGTCTTGAAAAACTGCCTTGTGTTTAACAACACGGACACCAGCAGGAATATCCCTGGAGCAAGCATGCTTCGGTAGTTTCCACGAGCTTGTTTAAAAGTTTATTAAGGAAAAACAGGAGAAAATGCAACTGCCCAGTTCAAATAAAGTCTAAAAAGCTTTACAGACACAGTAAAAGCAAGTGGGTGAATAATAGAGTAGAAGAGGAGGAAAAGAAACTAAAGTGATGACTAATACTACAGCAACCAACACCCGTGAGCCCACCATGCATTAATACGTCTGCAATGCACCTGGTCAGAAACTACAGGCTGATGACTTTCAAAGTCTGAGTAAAACTTCATGACCGCCAGAAGAAAGCTGCAGGAGATATCTGAATTTAACTAGAAATTGCAGCATTTCCAGTTAAATTTACCGATTTTAATAGAAATCAGGCGTTCTGTTCAGCTCTTTTGGAACTGGGGTGTCCACAGCGTGGCGTGGGGTTGGTTTAGAGCCCTCGCAACTATTTTGGCCGGCCCAATTCGAGAATAGCCAAAAATTTGATTTGATCCGCGTTTAAAAATCGTGTTGGGGTTTTTCACTGATGGAAAATGTAAGGTGCAACACAAAGTATTCATCCAGGTTTAACTTATATTAGCAATAAATTAAATAATTCAGTTGGCCACAACCATTTCATAAACTCGACAAAATGTTTTTCTCTGTCATACTGATTGCTTGCTTTATTGCTAGCAATCAGTATGACACTTGTTTGAAGTAAATAAAAATGAAATAAATCAGGAGCGAGTAAAATTGTGCTCCTGTTTTTTTGGCAAAACCTTTTTTGTTTCAAATCTACAACGTCTCACAAATCGCTTGTCTACAGAAACCTGACTTATTTGATTATTTATTTAGCTGGCAAACATCCAATAATAAAATAGCGTTTGCAATTATATTTAAAAAAAATATAATTGTTCTTTCAAAAGGACATTTTTGGCCCCCATGCTGAAAAGTTCGGACACCATTGTTTCAGAAACAGGCAGAAAACCATTTGATTAATTTCAGCCTGAATTACACAACGCAGGTTCTTTGCAGACATGCTTTATTATGGCATGCTATGACAACTTTTACCATCTCTACTTGCAGGATTAACCACACATGCATGCTACACCGACAGTCACGTCCTGAGCCACCGCCACTATGCCAATTACAGCTGCTACGCACACATGCAACTGGCACACGGCATTCGTGGCCAGTTTTTGAGCGCCAACCTGAAAAGAAAGAGGCGCTCTTGATGAGGCGCAGCGGGCCCTGTTCAGAGAAGGCCCGTCGAGGGCTGCAGAGCTGAGAAAATCCTGGGCAGCAAACAAAACATGGAGGAGAAATATAAAAAAAAGAAAGAGGAAGAACAGACAAACACAGGAACCATGATTAGTGAACGGATAAGGAGGAAAGCGAGCGGTCTGCCGCTGATGAACCGTCTCTTAAGTTAAGATTTTTAGTCTGGAAATAAACAGATAACTGGACAAACAAGACAGCTGGTATCATTCACAGGAAACACAACTTTATAAGTCATAATTTATCATCAAATCAATCAGTCAAGATGTAAAACTGCACATTTAGTGTTTTCTGTGAGGATAAGAAAAAAGGAAGTATACAAAAGGATAGAAGCTGCCAACTTATTTAAGAAATACTTTGATACTAATAGGAGCGTCTACAACTGACTTTCTGCAGAAAGCTGATTGTGAAACTATCAGCGGCGAGTACAGAGATCAAAGATTCAGGAAGGCACTAAAAGCATTTATGGTGTTTGGTGAGGAGATGACTCGCTCAAAAATCATGTGATACAGTTTCTAACTGTTCGTAAGCTGAGTTGAAACGCAATAAGAAAATGCTGGTAGAGCTTTCTGGCAGGATTTCATGTAAACTGGAACACCAAGTAGTCTTAAAGTGAGAACACCACATAAGTCAGGTGATGAACTAACCAAAGGAAACGTCGCTGTGGCAGAAAGCGTCGAGGTTTTTGTGTTTTAAACAACTGAAATTATCTGTGCAGTCAGAAATGTGAATGTAAATCCAATAGAAGAATGTGTGGCCTGAATAAAATGCCACTGTGGTTACCTATGCTCCCTAAAAGACTGTTGGGCCCCATGTGTAGATCTGGCCTCAAGGTGTTGCTTTCTGGTCCAATGAACTCCAGGCTGTCCTGCAATCTGTAAAAATGATTCATGTATTACCAAACATGTAAACTATGAAAACTAAGAAACTTTCCATGATAACTGACGGTTATTTGACACAACGAGGAACACGTCTGACTGTTTGTTGTTTACTGAAGCGACTGCCATGGTAATCAAAGTGAGGCAGGGTGTGCGCTTACGTGTTGAGACTGCCGTACGCGCTGCCTCCAGTCCGGGCGGTGAACACCTTACTCAGCATCAGCTGAGGTGGCGATCTGATACGACGATAGCACAGGGCAAAGGTCACCAACACGTCAACTTAGAGATATTCACGTGTGTGCAGCAGTTATCCTTCTTATCTCTTTTTTTACCTTGATTGCATTTATTCTCTCTTTAATTAGCCGTTTAATGTCTAAGCAAGGGGTGTCCAAAATGCGGCCACTGGGCCATTTGAGGCTGATTTTGTGTGTCTCCCAACTGTAATTCAAAAATGATACAAATTTGGCCTGCAGATGGAGATTTTTAATTTGTAATCAGGGTAAAAAAATTTTACCAACATAATTTTCTTACGAAGAAAGAAAGAAACCCGATCTTATTTTTGAAAATAAATTTGTTCAGTCAAACCCTTTAATTTACTGCAGCAAATATGCACAACCTACGACGTTGCATTAGGGCCTTGGTAGAAAGAAAAGTACATGGTTGATAAAAAAAAAAAAAAAAAAAATTGAGTGATGTCAGAAATTTTCAAGAAAAAAGGCAAATTCTAAGTTTCAAAAGTTAAAATTTTTGAGAAAAATTTTTTTAATTTTGAAATTGAAAAAAAGTTGAAAATTTCTGAGTTTGAAAAAAATTATCAGAATTTAATATCAGACATTTTCTACACACAAAAAACTGAAATTTCAGAATTTTAAACGTCAAATTTTATTTCGAAAATATTTCTAGAAAATTTCTGAGATTAATCAAAGTTTCCGAGTTTTTGCCAGAAATGTACTTACTTTTTTAAAATGATTGTTCCTTTCAAGTTTTGGGCCAACAATAAATATCGGGAAATTTTATTTGCTTGACTTATTTGCGAGAATTTTGACCCAGGTGGCAAAAACTTATGGACACCCCTGCTCTAATGGACGGGCTAGTTTTACATAAATACAACAAACAGAACGTAAAAATGTTTATCTGTACTAAGTGAGACAAAACCTTTATATCGGATCCAAACTCAAATGTAGAAATTGTAGTTTTCTGACCTGATCTGATGGATTTTGAGAGTCGATCCTTTGTAGCTCATGGCTACGGAGCCAAACATCATCTCTCCCAACATCACAACATCGGACGAACACCTCGGACCCTGAAAAGGAAGGCCATCATTTAATACGGTTCTCCTGACAACACTAAAAACCAGTTACAAGTTATGAATATGGATTTAACTGCACAGCTTGTGTTGGAAGCTCTGCTAATTGTCAACATAAGATGCTTTAAACTGATTAAAATGCCAAATATCTACTTTTCTAAATGCCTATTTAATGAGAGACGCAGAGGCAGGACAAAAGGTGACAAAAAACTAATTTCTGAAGGGTGCATGTAATTTCTATTCGTGTCTCCTAGCATTACCTGGAAGCGATGGCCGTGCTCCCGCTCAGACGTGCATGAAGAGGAGCTGTCCAGGGAGCTGCTGCTGCCTCGTGTTGGACGCAGCTGGCAGCATTTCCCAAACACCTTCGCCGGGGCGTCGGTGCTCTGAGAGTTACAAACGACAAAAAATATACATTTTAAACATCTAGCCTTGCTCTAGAGTAACCTTGTATGACCTAAAGTTGCTTAAGAGGTGTGGAACTTGAGTGCACAATAAAAGTACGTCCTATAACTTTTATATTTCAGCCACAAACATCTCATCTTTTATTGTAACTTTACAAAACCCTCTCTCAGGCAGCTGTTAAGGCACAACGTTGAAATAAAGCAGTTTTTTGCTTTAAAATGATGGAACTTCTGAAGCTAAAAGTGACTTTTTTGTGTGGAAATAAAGTCAAACTGTTGGTCAAAACCACAGAAACCTAACCTACAGGCATTTGGGTAAACAGCTAACTAACAGCAATGTGAGCCCAATCAGCCCGAGTCATGTGCCTTCTTAACTTGGCAGCCTATTCAGGAGGAATGCATTCAGGAGGGAGAGGGTGTGTGTGTGTGTGTGTGTGTGTGCGTCAGCTCTAATAGCCCAGCTGAAACCAGAGTTGTAGCCCAAGTAAAAGAAAGAAAGGAGGAAAGAAAGAAAGAAAGAGTGCAGAGAGAGAACATAAACAGATGGTTGGGAAAAGATAATAGTTGCTTCATCTCCTGTAATCAAGTTGAGGCCAAAAATAATTGTGCAATAAATTTCACGGGATTTTGAAGCACCCCTACATGATAGTGAGGCTGTACTGACTCAGAGGGCGCCTGTGTTGGAGTATGCACATGGGTGTGTGTGCTTGTCTGCTGCAGTGCAGTGTGAGGTGTATACAGAGTCCAGCAGCATGTGACTGGCAGTCATATGACTCTCTGAGAACTCGTGACTGAGCAGCGCTGAAATCGCCCTCTTCCTCCTCACCGTCCACCATTCCAGCTCCACATCCTTCTTCAATTCCTGTTAGTTTATTTCCCTTTTCATGCACAATTGTTTAATGTACCTGCACAATCTTTTTCTTAAAAAATATGTCATTCTTTGTACTGCAGATTCCTTTATTACTTAAGCGACTGCTTCTCCATTACTCAGAACAGTGTTGCATGTTTGAGCTGCTGGTTTGGCCAAATAAGTTCTCCAAAAAGAAGAAGAGAAAAAGAAAACTCAAATAGCTTGTAAAGCTTTAGATCTGCAGAATGCAACAAAGGTATTAACAGCTTCAAGCATTAATATGTTAGTACAACTCTTGCAGGATTTCTTTTTTTTTGTTAAATTGAGCTACCTGAGTAAATTCAAGGGCACAATCTGAGTAAAACAGATTTCGGTTACTTTGTAAGCTTCAGAAAAACAAGCATGAAAGGCCAGAGACATGATAAAGAATATAATCTAGCAAACTATGGTGCAACAATACA
Source organism: Girardinus metallicus (assembly GCA_903067095.1). NCBI lineage: Eukaryota > Metazoa > Chordata > Actinopteri > Cyprinodontiformes > Poeciliidae > Girardinus > Girardinus metallicus. Next base: position 30,124 of record CAEGAE010084110.1, read on the forward strand.
GAGTTGATATGGAAGAGAATATGCAAACCACAGGGGACGATGATAAGAACATGTCTGACTTTTCAGAGAAGTGAACATCACAAGACATTCGGTAAAAACTGAAATGACTTAGTTCTCTCAAAGAAATGAGAGTCGCCAGCGCTTTACCATTTTAACATGGATGAGAGGCGGAGCAACCGGTGAAAGAAAAACACAGAACAGAATAATCTGAAAAACAAAAAGGAATCAAAATGCAACACCAATAAAAAAAAAACAAACAAATGACAGGCATGTCATGTGAGAACGAAGGAATGCTGCTTACACACACGCCGTCACCTGATTGTATTATTATTGGAGATAAGAGCACCAGAACAAACCAGTCAGTGTCAGACAGCAAAACACCACATGGTTACAAAAACACTGCGCATTTCATTTAAAAGTAAAAAGAGCCACCGCATGTTGCCATTTGCAAACAAAAAAGTGGCCAAAGAGGCGTTTTTGTTTGAACATTTACACACTGACACAAAAAAATTACATGTGTGTTGATAAATATTGCAACACTAGCAAACCGGCACACAAATGAAAAGATCTGCCTAGAAGGACGGGCCCTCAACAACTGATCACAAGACTTCAAAATGCTTTAAACAAGTCAGCAAAACAGCAGCTAACCCTACTGGTTTCTGTCATCTGATACTGGATGACAGTATCAGGTAACTGGTTGGTGACCAGAAACGGATGATTGCCAGCTTGGATGTTCAAAAACTAAGGAAAAAATATCAAAACTTTGTCTCTGATCCATGAATGCAGCATAACAAAACAATACCCTGACAACACTCTTCAGTACTGATGCCGCTACAGAGTGAGGAAGGCTTAACGCTAGAGCCTGACATTACTAATCTGTAATATAAATGCCAAAGACTGTTTAAAAAGTAAAGTCGCAGTACTAAACGTTGCTTCAACAGGACTGGCCTCTCACATCACCTCTGCTTCACATAAGTGATGCTTGTTCATCACAGAGCAAACAAAAACATATTTTTAATGCTTTTATTGCCTCATTTTAAATTATAGCAGAGCTACATCAACTAAAAATCTAACCTGCACAACCAAGTTTTACAATAAGGTAGGAAAATTATAAAGGCGAGATCAGTGGATCTTCATTTGATATCGATATAATAAATCAAAACCTAAAAGACGACCATCGCTGTTCTGGTGAAGAAAAAAAGCTTGATTAAAACAAAAAGCATCTTAACTAATTTGTTTTGCTCTCAGTCCAACCAGAAGACTTAAAATCTAAAAAAAAAAACATTTTTCACAGTACAGAAGTGAAATTTCCTGACAAATTCTCTCTTTGCTCGTCTGTTCTGTGTCAGCTCTCCAGGTTTTGTAGAGTCAAAGCAAACCAACCCAAGTCATGTGTTTTTAGTTGAATTTAAAGTGTGAAAGAAGAACAGACGGAGATTTCAATTGACTGCTGCTGTGGAAAACAACACTGGGCCTCGGCAAGACGCTGGACAGAAACAAAGTAAACATGTGACTCACGGTGACTGGGGTTTCCTCTGTGCCCTTTTTCTTGGCATTGGAGTCAAAGAGGACATTTCTGCCGCGCCTCTCACAGTCCTGGTACACGATGAGTCTGATCTGACTGGGCTCCAGCTGGGGAAGAGGCCAGCTAAATGGGGGAATCGATGGATACAGGAAAGAGGGGCCAAAAAGAAAAAGAACAGCGGCAAAGGAAGATGAAGATTGGAAACAAGAGGATGGAAGATGGGGGAGGGGGACAAAATGATAAAAAATTAGAAGTTATTAACCTAAAACCTTGTGATTTAAGAAAAATGAAACAATGTACAGTAAAAGGAAAGATGCATCACATTTTTAAAAACATTTTTCACATAAAGGTTTGGATTTGGAAGAAGTACGGGAAGGAATAATTCATTTTCAAATATCTACCAAAATTATTGCCATTGCAAGATTTTCTAATATCAAGCAGTTCAAAGGAAAAAAATGAACGTAAAGGAAGGAAAATGCAATCGAGACGGAAACAGTTTAATCCTCTGAACGACTGAGAATCATCCATGTAAATGTAAATATGGGTTACTGCCAAGCTGGTAATAAACACAGTTTAAGCTTCCAACGTTTGCATGGCAGATCCAGCCAAATCCACCTCATACCTCAACCTGCAGGAACAGGAGGGGTCAAAGGGCACCAAAACCTGCTCCTACAAAACCACCACAGATCTATTCAAACAGAAAGCTAAATCTATACTTCTGTACCAATTAAATCATGAGTCATTATCACTCGCCTACAAATCCATCAGATTATCTGAGTCGTCATTTACAGCTGAAACTGCAGTGACTCCCAGTCATGGGATTGGATTCACTGACCAGCTGAGTGAAAGAAAACCTTGTGATACATTCAGATCTGCCAATGCAAGCAGATAAAGTCTTTATTTGAAACGCTGCTGACATGATACCCCAACTTCCTCAGAATACGTGTAAGAAATGAGCGATAAACCTGAACTTTCACACCCTTTAGCTCGTCTTACCAGTTATAACAATATTTGTGGATATTTGTGACCCTTCAGCGAACTCTGAAAGACCCCTTTGAAGTGAATGATTTACTATGAGATATAAAAATGACAGCAGACACAGAGCTGGACCTAAATATAGCTTATTGACTGGAAGCAGTGACTCTCTCTAAACGCAAGTGCTGAAATCATTGATTGATTAGGAAAGGCAGTAGAGGAACAATTGTTTTCACCAAACCAACACACAATTTCACAGCTAAAGCAGCTGCTCAGTTTTTGTTGGGGAGCTTTGAAAGGTCAAGGAAGACCTGTTGATGCAGGCCTGCGTGCGTCATTCCCATACATCTCGGCTCTGTTTACCAAACAACAGCGTCCAAGTGGTGAACACCAGAAAAGGCAAAGTCATCTAATCAAGAAGGCCACCAACGGAGACGACAGTATTTACTTATCCGATTCCAATGCTGCATTGGTTATTTGTTGCCTCATCCATACAAAATAACGAATAAAACCAAGCAAATGTATTTTACTGATGCTTGTTTGAATTCAAAACAAAAAAGCCTTTAAGCAATGATTAAGTATAGGAGCCTTTTTTCAGCCAGCTGACAGGTAGTGTGTAGCAAAAGGAAGAAACACGGCAACTCTGAACACTGCTGAACATAAATAACACCTTTTCAGGTGTCATTTATTAGGAAAGCAACAGGCTGACCTCTCTGACCTCCATCTGTTTATATTGCGCCATAAGCTGCATTCGACAAAGTCTCTCAAACGAACCCAAATAATTCTGCTGATGTTGAATATTAGTTACTATGATCCAAAAACAAAACAGTTGAGTTTGTCAATTCAGGGAACAGGGATTTACCACACTGACCAAGAACCTTCAACGCATCGCTCCAAAAACATCAAGACGCTTCCCACCGTCTCACCCGACACACTCAGCTGGTTCTGCTGGTATTTTCTGCTCATGTAGCCGTTTCACGTTGGTGTTTGGCAACTTTGCCAAAACCAAAGCCATCTTCTTCAGTTTTCCCTTTTTGGCTTGAATCCGAGGGAAGGCCTGACCTCTCACCCAGTCTGAGTGCTTACTGTGTGACGTAAACCCTGCCTCGCTTGCATAATGGGCTCAAATTGCTTTCTATGGGGGCTGGGTCAATATTGGCCTCACACGGTGTAAGATGACTCAGGGTGCTGTCCGAGTCTACAATATGCACGTCTGCAGCTGGGGAACTGCAGCTGATGACGGTTTTAGTCATGAATTTGGCCCATTTTACCTGCACAGAGGACAACACTTCCAGGAAACGGAGCAAAAAAGAATGAATAGAGCATTTTAAGTTTATTATTTTACTTTAGTTTTCAAATGCCAAAAAAAAAAAATTTAATCAATAAATAAACTCTTTAATATCATGATCACTATTGTTACTTTACAAAAATGCACAGAAATAGCTAAACGGAAAAAATAAAAATATCGTCTGTATTTGATCTGCTGATTGATTATCTGTTCTTCCAACCACCAAACCAAAAACAACTTATTTGTAGAAGAAAATAAAAAAAGAAATAAAATTTTTCAAATCCAAAATGATATGATCATCAATATTCCCACGTCACAAAAGGGACCAAACATTTTTCAAGATTAACTTCAGCAGTTCAAACTTCCCAGTGAAAATTAAACTTGCAAGTAAATGTAGCAGAAACCTTTGAGCTGAGGCTGGACAACGAGCAGAGGAAGACGCATCAGTCAGTGACCATGTGACGGTCACAGCACTGATGGAGCAGAGAGAAGTCATTCATAAAAGCAGCACATGACTTCATGACTCCTACATTCTTGTTTGTCTCTGACCTGATTGTTCAAACCAGTTCTGACTCAAAGTTTCTCAGGGAGGCAGGTATAAAGAGGTAGACACTTCCTGGAGACACTGCCAAACTAAAAAATAAAAAAAAAAACCCTCTTGGTATGTTAAACAATAAATTTAATGTTAAAAACAAAGCAGCACTGCTGAAATCAAAAATCCTCATAACCCACGTTATAAGGTTTGCTCCATAAAAACGTTCAAACCATCAACGCCGATCGATTGGATGGGTGAGGCTGCAAACGCTACAAAAAAAAAAAAAGAAAAATCAATGTTTGCTCATCTAGTTCTGAAACCCTAACCAATGCAGCCATGCCCTGTGGGATCAACGCAAGCCGGGTCAAACGTTACCCACTCCTACCTGCGCATCATCGCGGGTCCGCCAGTCTTTCCCCAGCCCTCTCTCCCACTCTTTGTTTCTCTCCTTTCCGCTTCTCCTCTGCCAGCCAAAGTGGGGGGTCTAAGAATAGCGGTGGACTAAATTCACACAACAACATGAGACTATCAGGTGATCCCAGCAACACTGTGTGTGCTGGACAGTTCAGAGGCAGCAACAGCAGCCAGCCTGGGCTGCTGACAGCCAGAAAGCGACGTTATAAGACAGTGACAGAGGGGATTTGTTTGTGTATCGTTTCCTAATCCGACTCTTTTTGTTCTTCACTCGCTTGTGTTTCCTCTTCCCTTTCGTTCCATCGTCATCCAATAAATGTAAATGAGCAATTACTGGATTTTAAAACAACGCTAAGACAGGTCAATATGTGGACTCTTAACCTGAGAAGTTTTAATAATTTGCTTAAACTGCGGTAACTAAAATGCAGTGGATTCCCAGTTCACACCTTTGACACATTGGCAATGTATAATTCATGATGAATAATTTTCAACTGACCATCTTCAGTTTTGCATAAAAATAAGTTTACTTAAATTAAATCCTTTTTTTTTCAAGTTCTATATCTAAGGAAGTACGCTGCATACCAAATCTCTATAGCTTATTTAATGTTGTCTAATGTGCAGACAGGAATCAGGTTCTTCTCTTCGCCTGAAGCACAAGTTAACATAAAATGACATAAATGGACATAAGCAACATGTATTGTAATGCTTTTATGCGTTTCAGTATACATTAGTAAAAAGACGGAAAAGTGGAGAGTAATTTTAGGTGTATCAACAGGATCGATAAGAGTGGCAGTACTGTTGCAATCCAAACAATGCCCTCCCTTTGTTATAACAAAGCAGTCTAGTTTCCTAGACTGCTTTGAGTCTGACATCAGCCTATACTGACCTCAAAGAGCCCCAGCTCTCTCTCTCGATTGCCACTGGAACATCTGTGCATGTGTGTGTCACACACACACACACACTGAGACAGTTACATAAACATCCCTGCAGCCCAAGTTGTGTGACGTTCTTCCGGTTGTGTGCTGCAGAGGACACCGTTGGGTCCAGCAGCGTCGTCTTAATTAGTAAAATTTCTAAAGTCTCAAAACAAGGCCGGGCAGAAATATTTGGATTATTGTAAGATTTGAAACACAAACCAGCCAAACATTCTGGAGTCATTCAAATCTGACGCACATTTAATGCAAACTGTATCAGGTTTTCTAGAAAATCCAGCAACCATCTTGCTCTAACTTCACACCGATGTTGCAATTAGTTACCAACTGGGCCCCTTTGCTTTGGAAACCTGCCAGACGCATCATGAGTTTAACCTACATGTAGCAGCACAGGCAACACCCAGAGCAAAATGCGTGTGATACTTTAAAATCCATGCATGTACGCTACTGTTTAGACCATTATGCAAAGGCGCAAGTACTTGCATATCCAGTTTCTCAAGTGTTAATGTTTTTACATCTCTCAAGAAAGTCTTGAAGGCGTTTGAATTTTAGATATTTCGTCACCAAAACGGTTGCTAGACCAACTGATAAAAACAAACAGTTTAGTTTGAAAATGAGGCTTCAAACACACCAAAACTGCCACAGGGACTTTCTCATCCGTCTTGAAAATAGACGGGGATGAGTAGCAGCATGCTGAGTAATGAATGACCTGTGCCTTCCAGCAGCCGTACGACGCTAAGCAGCTGATGGTTATAAAGTTACTGCAGTCGGTCACTTTATGCTCTGCATTTGTTTGCCAATTTCTATATGATAGTTTACATCATCTGCAACCCGGGTGGTTTTGATCTTAGTATTACCCAGCAAACAAAACTGCAAAACAAACATTAATACATTCCAAGAACTCCTTACTTAATGACTGAATAAGCATTTAGCTGAATCAGCACCGATAATGAGCTCCTGACCGTTTCTCCCACAGAATCACATGAAAGAGACGTAAGCAGAAGCGGTGGAGGGCCAGTCAAAATGCAATTCCCAATAAATGTAGTGTTAAACACTGGAAAATTAAGATTTTAGCAACAGAAACGTATCTTGATAGGAAGACTAATGCTTTGAATTTGCAGTGAAAAAACTGCTTCTCCAACTCATCAGGCAACTGAAAGTAGGTTAATTAGGTCATGAGGATTTCATTTGACTTTTGACCCTGGTGGGTTTGTCCTCTGAGGCCTCACTGTGTACGAGAGAAAAGAGCATGAATACTAAAACTAAATGCTAAAAAAAAAAATAAATTAATAAAGTTTCTGATAAAATTCTTAAATTATGACAGAGACAGAACACAATGTATACCATCCATTCTGCACAAAGTTTATTGTCCTCTCCTTCCTTTACCATAAAATATCAGCAGCATTTCTACAAAATAAAAGGGAAAACTATTTTAACTGCAACTGAGGAGTTGCAGTTAAAATTCTTATTTTGGGAATTGGGAAAGTGGACGAGTTTGCTACCTTTGAAGCCTCTCGCATAGCAACGGCTGTGCTTACTGTTCTTTCTAAAAATATTTTACCTTAGATCTGTTTCGATTATAGCTGTGTGTAGCCGTGAGTGATTGGTGGCGTTTGATTTTCGTAAAAGTATATCTTTATCGTGTCCCCTGCAGTTCTTAGAAGCATGAGTACGGCCACTAGAAATGGTGTCGATAGGAACTCAATGACAGCTGCCATCTTTCTAGAGGCCTGCAACACGAAGCCAGACCGTGAACGCATCATCCTAATAGGCTGTACATTTACACATTAACAATAAATCCTGAGAAAGCCACTGAAGGCCTCCTCTTAAGTTGTGCATGTGGGCTATAACTTGAAGACTTGAGTCAACTTACCTGCAGCAGGACAAGTGAAACCAGATCTACAACTCAGCTATGGAACTGGATCATTAACCCCATTAGTAAGAAATGCATGAGTCTGAATCATGCACTTTCCTGCAAAAAGCTGATCAGCTTACATCTGTTTTCAAGAAGCTAGAGAAGTCTTACATGCTGCTGTCTTGGTTATAAAGTCTGCTGATTGGTTCATGGGGTGTCAGAAAGCTACTATACCACAATGGTTGAACAACTGTCGAGTTGTTACAGAAACCTATTAATGACTTGGTTTGAAAAGGAAATTAACTTATGATCTTACATCAAGAGTGAGAAATTACCTGATTAGCAAAATGGGGAACATTAAAGTCATTTTGCACAATTTCACCTCATTTTTAAAGACTGGAAGTAGACAAATATAGCTTTTATTCCTTCCTTATTCCCAACATTTCGTCTGTTTAGCTGCAGTCGTCCATCCCTACAGGTACTCCAGGTGCTTCAAGTCAAGTTTTCGACAGTTCAAGTCAATTTTATATAGTTGAGTCTTAAAGAACCTTGAGTAGACGTAGAGGAAGAGGAGCACAAGTACGTAGCAAAGATCTTACAGTATTGGGACTTCAAGGATTTCACATGACAAGAAAAAGAGACAATCACATCTTTTGAACAAGTCACATGAAAATGCAGATGGTAGTTTTCCCTGCTGCTAAAACTGTAGATGAGTTGAAGTGGCAACCAAATGCACAGCAGATTGCAACGAATCATTTTCTTGCCTCCAGCAGAGTTTTGATATTATTAAAATGCATATTCTGAAGCAGGTCCAGATGACTCATCCCATCCTCCTGAGCTTTGTGCCGGTGACTGAACACGCAGCCATGTGATCATTCCACAACCATGACAGCGAGAGATTGATGAAAGCCTCACATGACACACACAGTTATGTAGGACGGATACCATGACAATCAGCAAGCTGAGGCCGAACTTCGCCTGAGCCATCAAAAACCAAAAAGACTTCTATAAATAAGTAAGTCGGACCCAGCTGAAGGCTTGTCATCCTGTTCTAAATGTGAAATCAACATAAATAGACATTTAAATATTCTGCATTATTATGGTTGAACAATACTTTTTAAGGAAAACCCCACAAAATTAAACAGCTACTGACTGAATTTAAAACAGTCGTCACACTTCCAGGAACTTTGTAGCCGACGGCCATCTTGGTAGACACCGAGCAATTTATGACAGTTGCTATGGCAACAATAAACAAGCCATAAGCTTAGAAATAGCTCTCACCTCATTCCTAACTTATAAACAATAAGCACATTACAACCATTACTTGATTACAATTTGAGTACTCTACCCAACTACTAACATAAATATCAGTGATATTTACTGTTGGGTAAATATCACAACATTTAAAATTAACTAGCAAAATTAGCTCCAGCTTGTCCACATCATCCGACATGTTTCCATCCTAACAGCAGCCATTTTGTTTACATTCCTCTTGATTGGTTAAGAGTGTCTATATAGTTTCTTTTCGTTGGTCTGGAAGTCATAGTTCATCTACGCTTTGGGATTCGCTTGCCTACCAAGATGGCGCTGGTCACCTCTGACTCAGACTTGAGGGAACTAAGTTATTAATATACGGCACCTCATGGAACTAAACATGACGGCAAAATCTAATTTATAAGCAGCTGCATTTCACTGATCAAGTCGGAGAGGAAGGTTTCCCACAGCCAACCGAAATCAACCAAGGCGACTCTGGGCAGAGGAGAGGGCGGAGGCCGGTGAGAACTGTGACTGGCGAAAGGATAAGCCAAAGGCTCCTGGTGTAATGTACAGTATGCCGTCTCTGGTCATGTGCTGCGGCCAGGGAAAGAGGAGAAGCCTTTTAGGCTTTCCTGTGGGGTCATCCAACCTGCTGCCCGCCGTGGTATTCTGGAAGCCACAGCGATGCGGTGTGACAGTGCTTCTGGTGGGTGAGACGACATGCAGAGTGCAGAGGGTTTGCAAACCCAGTTGGATTAGGATATTAAGTCAGAGGGGATTTCTAAGTTAGAACTGAAATATCTATCTATTTAAAATCCATCTCCTCATCTCTGTAGTCCATTTCTGTGCACAGACATTTATCCCAACCTTAGTTTCACATTAGTAGTAACATCTTAGGACAGAAACGCTATAAAACTCTAAATATTATACCATCAATTGCTTCTTTTTATCTCCACTCCAACAAATCTAACTTAAGAATCATCCCTATTAAGACACGTTGCAATAAAATCGCAAATAAATTAAAGCGAGCACAATAATTTCTCTCCATCTCTACCAGAAACTGGATGATAAAAGTCTTCAGTCCAGTGCTTTGGTCTCAACTTTTTAAGGATAATTTCCTTGGAGCAGTGGAGCCCAAAGTGGGTCCTGGAGGCCCGGCATCCTGCGTGTTTTAGTTTAACGCAGCTGGATCCTGTTGTGGCTCATTAGAAGGGCTAAGCAGAACATGGGCATGTTGAGGAGGTTGTTTCTACCACTAGAGAACCAAATCGTGCAGGATGCCGGCCCTCCAGGACCCACTTTGGGCTCCACTGCCTTAGAGACTCCATAATTCATGTGTTGTTTCTGTTGTTTTATTTATTTGGGACATTAAAATATCTTCCAGCTCCAGTGTTAAATGTTGATTAGAATTTAAAGTTTATTGATCTTTGAGGATATTCTTGCATTATTATGCCATTACCATTATATTACTTAAAATTTTTCTCAAAACAACAATATTACTTATTGCAATAACTTCAGGGACATTTTTTTGCCTGGAAAAATTTGTTATTGCAGCTTAAAAGGAACAACTCTATGCAATGCTTCTTACACCATCAGTTGCTTTTTTTTAAATTTACACTCCAATTGATCTGATTTATCACTTTCAGAAGCACCTCTATTTTTGTCCGACTATCAAAGTGTCCTCTCCAAACATCTCGCCTCACAGATCCCCCCTCCAGAGCCGCTTCACGTTTGATGAATGGACAGCCTATGCCAGAGGTATGGAGAGCACAGCTGACCACGGAGTTAACAGAAACGCCTGCTGACTGTCTGTTTGTTCTAGGACTGATGCCAGGCCCACACACACACACACACACACAGCATTTATATTGTGGCTGCAGACCATGGCACCTTTGCGGCCATGGAACGTGCTCAGGCACAGACTCGGGTCAAAGTGCAAGCAGCACCATACGGAGGTGAGCTTTGAGGTCTGCTGGTAATTTTATCCAGCGGCAGACACACAGTGGGAGCGGTTTCTCTCACTCACCAGGTATTTACAACTAAAAAGAGCATTTTCCCCTGAGTGGCATGCCTGACCCTGAACAGGAACGTGCACAGGAACACACCAGTACTGGGCATCATGCTAACCAGGTCTGCGACGCGTCGCTCAGTGCTCTTCTCTATCACCTTAATGAAGTTCGATATTCCTTAGAAACCAGAGTTGGCAAGTAGTTACAATTACTTGAATAACTTTTTTGATAAAATTTACTTTTAGGTGTGTTTTTTTTACTTTTACTTGAGTAAAATCTCTGGATTTTCTTCCCACTGAATGAAAAACAAACAAGTTTTAACCAAAAACCCACCAGACTCAGACTCACACCTGCAGTTTCTGCTCAAGTTTTATAAGTTTTATATTGAAAGAAACTGATTTGACAACATTTTTTTTTTTTTTTTCTTTGCCTTAATTATTTATTTTTTGTTACTTATTTGAATTGTTATTTTGGTCCTTAAAATGCCAAAATTTGCACTTTATAACTTGGTCCATTTGATGATGTCATTTTTAAATATTAAATATTAAATACTTGATAATTTAATCAGTAACTCAGTACTTGAGTAGAATGTATACCAAATATTTTTTTTACGTAATTTCTTGGATGGCTACTTTTTACTTTTGCATAATATATTTTTCTTCAAGTACAAATTGTTCGCACTCTAACGGAGTATTGTCCTTTTATTTTTACTCAAAATAATTTCTCAACAATAAAGGATTTTTCTATTCAGTTTAATGATTTTATGAACAAAAACCTACATTAAATTATTTTTTGAAAGAGTCAAGAAACGGACAAGAAAACCGTTACTGATGTGACATTTGTGATTAAATATGATGTTTCGTGCCATCATGAAAGTAAAAACAAAAACGTATAATGTAAATTTATTTAAAGAACAATTATTCCTACTTCAGCTAATATAAAGATTATAATAGGGTTAGCGTAAAAATGTCATTGTCTCCTAAATCTAACAACTGCTCCTTCCACCTTTGGAGGAAACAACTGCTACCAAGCATTTGTGATAACTGCCAAAGATTAATTTCCAATCACTCAAACCATAATACTGTCATGTCAATGAGATTTAAGTTTGGAGTTTGACTCCAACACACGTCATCCAGGTAGAGAAGCAGCAAATTATCCACAGAGCGAAACAATACCATAAATGTGACTTTTGGGGGAAAATATGCCTCAAAAATCTCATGGATGCATTTTGTTCTTATAGCTGAATTATCACCGTTAGATCTTGTAAGAATGCCAAGTAATTTTGGTAGGACGACAGATCAAGGGAAAGTTGATCATTTTGTTATATAACCGGCTTTATAACTGTTTATTCCTGAATTTTTTAAGATTTGGATGTGATACTTCCTGCCAGACCAATGCAAGTTATTTCATAATTTTTCAGGTGTGGCCAAAATCAGCTTTAAAAAATATGTTTTGGTTTAATAGGAGGGCAATTAACTTTCTCACACATGCAAGTTGGCTAGCATAGCTTTTTCAACATTAGTATTTGAAATATTTCGTTGACAATAAAAAAACAAAAACACTAGAAATCTGTATGATAAAAAGTAGCTTATTGACAGAACCGAGTTTAAAACCAGGTGTTTTGCAGACATGTGGCTGCGAGCTCAGAAATTAAATGTAAATAGCCCCATGAGAGATTAGAAAATATTTTTGCAATCACACATTGACGATATAAACGCTGAGGAGACAAATGCATGATCTGGAATTGACCTAAAGAGGCCAAGTGAAGCAATCACATGCTCTCCACCGCTACCACAGCACACAGTGTCCTCCGCTGACTGGCCGCACTGGCAGGGCGAGCAAAACCAAGAGAACCCACCGGTACTTTGCGCCATAAGAACTGAAATCAAGCAACTGTCGAGACGTACATTGATGATTTCTCATCACAATAACGGACCTCTAAAAGCTGTAACCAAAAACAAAGGAGTGGGGTATAACTCCTTAAGGAAACACGATGACAAAGAGGAGAACGCTGCTTCTGCAACTCCTAACGCAATAAACTGCTCAGACCAAACTGTAAACGTGAAGTATTTATCGGTAAATGCTGATAAAACAGCAGCGGAGCAGGAACGGTTGCGTGCACGAGCGAAAAGCGGTTGCTAAGGGATGAGGAAACCATCACAGCGCGTGCAGCAGCAGCCTCGCTGTGCGCTAGCATTAGCATGTTAGCTAACAGTACCAGCAGGCACAACACGTCTCTCACGTCTTCGTGGAGTTTGCCTCAGTCAAGTTGAAATAACAAAATTATACAGGCTGTTCGCGTACATTCTGCTCTTAATTTAAAACAAGTATATCCTGAAAAGTGTTAGACAGCAATACAACAAAGCCAATTATCAGAATTAACGTTAGCGTAGCCAACGTTGCATACAAACACTGACACACACGCACACACAAAAAGGTACCTGAAAGCTGGGTCCTCCTTGCTACATCTCGGTGGCGGCGACGACGGCGCATTTCTCTTGTTAAAAAGTTTCTGAAAAAGGGTCGGAGGCATTTTGTACCAAAAATAAATTCGGTACACGCTTTCTTTTGTTTTCACATCCAGGAGCGGATCTCGTTCCTTGTAACGATCTCCATGGGTGTCACAGTCATATGACGAGCATTAGTCAGGGGCTGCTTGGTAACCTGCTACTTCATTTTGATTGGCCAGGCACGTACGCGGCTATTGAGACGGATTTACGTGATTGGCTGGTATTTTTGGTGACGTAACCACGTGGTAAGTGTGTTCACTGTGTTGATGTTTTGTCGGGAATCGTGCTGGCGTGAAATGTATTCGCAGAAATAATTTAAATTCGGCTTTTAACCAGCTGGTAACACATGAGTAGTCATCCATTAAATACGTGCACATTGAAATATGATAAGTAAGCAAATAAATGTGTGAAAAAAAACTATTTCACCTTATATTGCAAAATCTTTATTTATGCAAACTCTTAAGTCAGCAAAATCTTCAAACTGACACTTAGACATATATAATGAAAATTTTACATGCATGTATTACACATTTCATTTTTATTATTTTTTAAGTTAAACTAAATCCATGGAAAACACAAAACATCAAAAGTATACATAGAGAAAACAGAAAAACCCCCAAAAACAAACATACATATTTTTTTCTTTTAACAAGAAAGTTATTATTACATGTATATTTATTAAGGGTTATTAAATACACATCTGCCATCTAGTGGACATTTTTGGCAAGTACATTTTAATTGCATTTTAGCAAAAGTTAAAGTTACGAGTAACAGCAAAGCATTTAAATCAGCAGACAAAATGAAAAGATAGCGTTTGAGACACAGTTTACAATTATTGACAGAAAAAAAAACATAAAATGATTAGTATAGATAGTGTTAAATTAAAATAAGGTACAATACAAAGAAAAATATTTAAAGAAAGTCAAACTTTTACTTAGATCATGTTCAAGTACAAAGATAAGTTTGAAACTTCTACCTGTTCCCTTTAAATATTACACACAGATGTTGACTTTGCACAACATCTATTCAACTCCATATCCTTCACTGCTCATTTGCATATCATACTGAGATGTGGTTTAACTCTTGGTTTGCATACCTGATTTGAAAGGAAAGAAAACAGCACTTGTAAGTTTGACAGATCTTTCTTTCATTTTGTGAAAAAAGGCTCTTCTTTCGTCATCATTCCCAAACTGAAAGAACGATGCTTTTTCTGAGCGTGTTCTCCCAGGCCTTTTTACAGCCAGCGGTAATGGTCGATCTTTAAAGCTGGTTCTACTTCTTCTGGATGTCATGGGATGAGGTTTTATTTTCCGCAGAGGTCTTGAGGAACTGCTGGTGTTTTTTCCACTCGTTGCAGGGGATTTAATTTCTTTCTCGTTTTGAATCTCAGTTGCATCAAGGCTTTTGAACCTAACTTTCTTCCTAAAGGTAATTGGCTTCCTCTCTGAAAGCTAGAGTGGATTTATATTTGAACAGTACTATGAATAGTATTCATTCTAAATTAGTAGAAAAAAAGAAGTGAGACTTACTTTTGGAGAGGTTTCCTTCTTAAAGGCTTGATCTGCAAATTAAAAATAGAAAATGAAAATGTACTCCTAGATAAAAGTATGTTAAAGTTAGTATATTACCTGAGTTACTTATGTAAATTTTTCTTTCATCTTCAGGAGTTTTGTGGTAGCTTGATAAAAAATAAAAGATTAAACAATTGTAAAGTGTTCATGAGACTTTTCTAAAAAGATTTACCAAGGAGCGAAAAACACATTAGATTGTTATTGGACATTTTTTCAGTCTTATAGGCAGATCAAACAAAAATTATAATAATTTGAGATATTAAAATAAATTACTAAATGTATTGAAACTAAGAATGCTTTAATGTTTTAATTTAAAACCAGAATGTACTGTGATGAATTTAATGATTTAATGCATAAACTGGAATAATATTTTATTCCATCCATTTTCTGCTGGATTCAAAATTACTACCTGACATAATTATAAATAATCTCAATTATTAAAGAAAACCATAAATCAGTATTGGCCAGGCAAAGATCAAGTTGAGAAGTAAACTTAAACATTTACCTGATCTCACACTTTTCCTCAGCTAAACTCATAGAAGCATCTGCAGAAACAAAGCTGGAAATTATTTTTGTTTCAATGCGAACAATCAAATACCAGCTTCATTTCTGTTTTCAGAACTGCGACTAAAGCTTTCTGTATTGTTGGAAAAGTGTCAACGCGGGATTTTCACCGATGATGGTGGAAAGGTTGGGTGGATGATGAGAGTGAATATCCTCCGCATGGCTGTCTTCCAACAAGGTGGAGTTTTTCACCTGAAGATGAAAACCCAGCAACTCATCCTTACTGGGAAAAGTCATTATGTCCACTGTTTTGACAAGAAAAGAAAAAGAAAAAGTTTTATCACGATGGATGCTTTGGCTTGTGAAAGTATTCAACTGTATTTATTTTAATATTCAGCCTATTAAGTAGCACATACCTGTGAAATGGAAGGATAAGTGAAAATAAAAGAATAAAAATCTGAAAAGTTTGGTACACATTTGTATTTAGGCCCCTATTAAAAATTTGTTTGTTTTACTTGGTAAATAAACAATAAAAACACAATATTTTAATGAAATAAGCAAATAGTGTAAATTATAGATTTAAAACAAAAACGGTCCTTGCCTGATTAGAAAACCCCCAGCAAACCATTTACTGAAATTTTCATCTTCTTTTGCATTTTTTGTGTCTGAGAAACAAAAATAGAGCATGGCTCACTCTTGCTTTATTTTGACAGGTTTATTAAACATTTGTGCCCAAGATGGCAGTTTAGCTAAAGCCTCTAATGGTTTTGGCCCCTATTATTAATAAATGTAATTAAAAGCAAAAAACCTGAATGAATACCTTGTGTTCCACCTCACATTTTCCATTTGAAATGAGAGAAAAATCCCAGTTTTAAACCCAAAATCACGTCTAAAGTTCTCTACAAGCTTATCCAAAATCTGCCTGCGTCTGTTTGTTCGTTTTTGTTCTTTATCTAATTTTTGTTTAGTCTGTTTATTAATTGGGGAACTTCTGGAGATAACATAATTGTTCTGGATTTTGTTTGGGGTGAATACAAACCCACTCCGCACTTTTCAGACTACTTTTGAAAGCAAAACACCACTTGCACTTCTTTGTGTCGGTTTTTGTCCAAAAATACACATTGAGGTTTGGTGACCAAAATGTTAAAATATTCATGATGTTCTTTACCAAACCACAAACGTCGGATGCATAAACATACCACTCATTTCCCTTCTGAAGATCTCTGGGGAGGATGAGTTGTTAATGGTTGTTGAGGCATCATCATCATCATAGTCATCGTCATCATCATAGTCATAATCATCGTCATCCTCCTCCTCCTCCTCTGAGTTTAAAGTTGACTCTGCTCCCATGACGCGAGACGTCCCACCACATCGTGAGACCTGTGGGCTGAGTTGGACCATAACGGTTGGGGAAGCTTTTCCTGACGAGTTTTGTTGGCCAGACGCTTTAACAACCGATGTAAAGCGTGAAGCAGGTTGGCTTTGTCTGTTTTTAGTAAACGGCACAGAAGCACTAAGCTGGGAATGCAAAAGCAAAATGAATCAGGCCTGAGAAGCAGCGGTCGATATATATTAAATGTGGATCATTAAAACTAATTTGAAAGTTTAGTTAAAAATATAAGAGTTACCTGTACAAGGCTCACTGGTTTGACTTTGGATTCATTTATTTCTTCTTCTTCTTCCTCTATCCTTTCTGGTAATGGGTCGTAGCATTTGCCTGTCAGAAGTCTGTTATATCCTGAAAATTGAGAACAAAGTATAATTTAGCATATTCTGACTACCCTAAAGGGAGCTTTATGAATGCTTTTAAGGACTCTGAACATTTTGATCCGTTGTAGCTGAAGACTGGTGAAACATTGATCGAGTTAAAAATCAATAAGTGCCTTCTCAGGTTTGTAAACATAAAAAAAAGGGACCATTTCAATCCTATTTTTGGATTTGTGATAATACCCAAAATTGTGTTTTGCTGCTTTTTTTGTGGCATTTACATAAGTCTAGATTTTGAAGCCAAAATTAGAATTTATGTCATTTTTGGAACCTGAAAATTCTGAATCCCGAGATTAAAGTCAGAGACGAAAATAATTCCGTGAATCTGAGAAAAAGTCAGAATTCTAAAAAAAAAAAAAGTCACAATTCTCAAATTAAAATAAAAATTTAGAGAAAAAAAGTCAGAATTCTGAGATTAAAGTCAGAATGTTCTTTTTTCCCCGTGTCCCTAATCGTCTTCCGTAGTGTTCAGACATAATAATTAAGTTTAGATAACATTGTCTACAGCGGATTATCTTCCCACAAAGCAGTAAAAGAGGCTTTATTGAAGTACATAAACGGTGCTGAGTGTCAAAGTTTCTTACTGTCTCGCCTCCGGGTCTCCAACCTTACGGCTGTTTCTCCTTGGAAAGGAATCCCGCTGTCACGGCGAACTTTGACTTGGCGCTTGAGTTGCTCCATTTCCTTTCAAACTTATTCTCAGATTTTAACGTTTGTCATCATCACCAGTTGAATGGTTCTTGTCAACCGCCGTTCTCCACGGTCCTGGGCGTTGCCTAGCAACCACGCACACCTGCCAGGTCATTAGTTACTGACTATTTTTTCTGTCCGAGGTTTGGTTCCGTGCGGATTGTGAGTAATATTTTTTTTTAATAATAATAATAATAAAAAAAAAATAGTATGAAATATAAAATCCAATTAAATTAAAAATACTCCAGAAGGAAATTAAATTATTAAAACATCATCTGAACTGCTTGCAACGCCTGACAGGTGTTAATTACCACCAAAATAAACAAGAACATAAATGAAACACGTAACTAGAGGAAAGATGAGTTTGGACCAGGATTAGTACTTTGTTTGATTCTATTGTTAGGTGAGAAACAGGTGATCCAAGTAATCAGATTAAGTGTATCCGAGTAAATCAGAGTTGGGTTGTGACTTGTGTAACTTTTGGGGGAAAATGTACTTTTAGGAGTATTTTCACTACACTGTACGTTTCTGTTTCGTCTTTTACTTGAGTACTACAAAGTATCGCTTCTCTTGCTTGAGTAAAATTTCAGGATACTTTTCTCAATGTGAGTAACTTCACTGAATGAAGAACAAGTTGGTTTTAACCAAAAGTTCAGGTTTTATTTTTCGTAAGTTGTATATAGAAAGAAATTGATTTGGAAAAATGTTTCTTTTGCCTCAATGTTATTTATATGAATTTATTTAATTTTGATCTTCAAATTGCCAAAATTTCCACAAAACTTTAGTTTAAATGATCATTGGCTTATGTTTCCCTGGCAGACAAAACAACAGACTCATTTAAAATCATTCCAGAATATCTTTAATTTCACTGCCCTGCTCCTGTTGCCCCCCCCTCCCTCATCCCTTTTGCAGCGATGAATCATTACAAGGATATGGTGCTGATTCTATTGTACATCAGAATACATAAATAAATTAAGTACAATTTTCCTACAACACGCAAAAAAGAGAGAACAAAAACAAAAAGTCATTCAAAACGGCTGATTTTAATAAATATGCTTACGTCTACCTGTCCTCGTTTATGTACATCCACATTGTTTATGCTTTGGGACGGTAATCAACTTTAAAAGCGAATGCATTACTACTGTTTGTAAACCCTTCAAACAAAACAGATGTTTAAAAGCTGTTTGTTCTGTTAACCCTCCGTTGCTCGGAGCCGAGTTTCGTGACTCAGCCTCGTGTTAAAACCGTTTGCGTTGAAAGCCAAATGGTCTCAGCATTGCATGGCAAACTGCATGCTTTGCCCTAATCCCTGGTTTTGCATTCATTCATTCATTGATTTTTTTTTTGTTTGTTTGTTTTTACCAGACCTATTCATTGTGCAGAAAAGAATGGAAAACAAAGCAGCGACTGCACCAGCTGAGACGTCAGCTTCATCTGGGCCAGTTCCTTACGCTGAACAAAGTGCATGCATGCTGGATGTCTGGCCACAGTCGTGTAGTGGTGACTCTCCCTGCAGTGAAGGAGTTAAAAACAGATTTTCATTTGGGTAAATGCTCCGCACTAAGCAGAGCAGAGGTTTGCAGAAAGGTGGATTTACATCAGTCTTGTTTCCCACTTTTAGAAATCTCTTGCAGCTACTCTACACACAACTACGTCAGACTTGTGGTCACACACTTGTTGTTTGTCTGGCTGATTGAAGCTGGAGGGAGGGGAGCAGAGTGTCAGGAAATGATGATCAGGTCAATGTTGAGGTGTTTTTTTTCTGCTTCTGGGATCCTAGCAGTGATTTGTTTGGATCAATAGCAGGTAGCAGTGTTGGTAAGTCTAATGTGCCTAATTTAAAGCCAATATAACAAAAGACAGCATGAAACATACATAAAAACACACATTGTCATAAATATTTCTTTTGCGTTTACTCTTTCAGATTAAATATGCTGTTCTATGCTTCCCTCTAGTGGACGACGCAGTGTTAAACACTGACTTGCTGCTTCAGTTTTGATTGGTTTTTATTGTGGCAAATTCATGCCACAAGGGAAACTATACGACCAATTATCCCAGAATAAAAGTTAAACAACAACTGCCTGAGCATATAGCTGAATTTATCTATACAGTAAATGCATAAATATGAGAAATAAATATGACAATGTGCACCGTCTTCCCTTTTTTTAGGTTGTTCTGAACAGCCATTTTAAATCTTCCACATTTGGGACAGTTTTGGTTTACTTTCCCAAAACATGTTCTGGCTCATGAGATGCAGTATTGTCCCACTGCAGGTAGAAACAGATCTTTGTGTCAGGACGCTCAAAGGAAAACGCGGTCATGGTGGCCTTCACATGGAGATGCTGCTGTACAGGTTGTCGATCTTGTTCTTGAAGAACTCCTTCAGCTCGGGTCGCCTGGCCTTTAGCGTCGGGGTCAGGAGGCCGTTCTCGATGGAGAACATCTCATTGTGGATGTAGATGTTCTTCACCTTTGGAAAACGGAAACAACGACCGGTTTGAGATTGATTTGTAACCCTCTGACTCAAACTTTATCCCTCAGAAAAATGGAATTTATTAGGATGATAACCAAGAAGCAAGCCTGCTGGGAACTGGTGGAATACCAGTGTCACTGGACCCAGTTTGACATCAACACGGACTGAGATAGTGCAGACCAAGAAAAAAAAAAACCCAGTTCCAATATCAACATCTTCATGCTCAACTTAAATTTGCAGCTTCCTGTCTACCATCCAGAAAACAGATTAATGAGATTTTGTCCTGTATTTGCATTTGCAAACTTTAATCTGGCTTTTTGCAGACAAAAATCTTTGCAGGTTTCAAAGTATTTTGGAGTTCACTTGGTTATTGGTAACGTGTGGAAATGTTTTACCTGCTCAAACGACAGGAGGCCATTAGCTTTGCCCAGACACACCAAATCTTCAAGGATAGCCTTCTTCAATTCCTGTTAACACAGAACGTATCAGTGTTAAATTTAGATCAGCCGCAGAATCATTTAGAATGAATGTTTGCAGAAGTTTTACCTACCGTGTTTTTACAAAGGTCCTTATAAGTTCCCAGAATGCCTTTCTTCTTGGCCCACTCAGGCATCACTTCGGGGTCAGGAACCACGATTCCCACCAAACAGGACTGGAAGAAGCAGCCACAACATCAATCCAAAAAAAAAAAAAAGATTCTAGAGGAGAAGCTGCAAATGAAACTCTGTGAATTTGATTGGAAGGTTTGACGTCGTACCTGCAGACTGTCGCCGTGAACGTAGAGCTGCGCCACCGGCTCACTCCTGATGTAGATGTTCTCGATCTTCTCAGGGGAGATGTACTCGCCCTGCGCCAGCTTGAAGATGTGTTTTTTCCTGTCGATGATCTTCAGCGTGCCGTTCTGCACCGGACGACAAAGCGAACAGAACCTCAACACCTTGTGGAACGTCTCTGTTTGTTACAGCTGTGCAGGTTGGTGTTAGCTTCATGTCACGTACAGGTAACCATTTGCCGATGTCTCCAGTGTGGAGCCAACCGTCTGCGTCCAGCGTCTCGGCCGTTCTCTCTGGGTCTTTGAGGTAGCCTTTGAACACGTTTGGTCCCTTCACACAGACCTGAAAGAGTTCAGATGGAAAACTTATTAAACTTAAAAAGAAAGTCAGTGACCTGGTAGACGTTAGAGTGATTTATATTCAAACAAGCAGTTTGTTATGTTATTATCCTGGCAGGAAAAAACTACTTTGCTTACTTCTCCCTCTCCTTTAGATGCAAAGTAGTTCTTTTCAGGAACATCCACCAGTTTAATGAGGTTACATGGCAGTGGAGCGCCAACATGACCTAGAAATCAGGTGAAGAAAACTATGTTAGGTGAAATTTTTAACAGTTTTAGCAAACTATTTCTGCCTACTATTTCCCATAAATAATAAAAAAAATCTATTTGAAAACTAAACAGCAGGGGGCGATGTTACACTGCCTTCATGGTTGTTTTGTGCAGTGGTTGAGGCTCAAAACGTGTTGAAGCACAGACGTTTGGAAAAGTTATATAATCCCTTTCATGACATGACTCTGCAGAAACCCTGAATTAAATTATACTTTAAAGGAGCTACATGCTCTTGTATAAGATGTTTAATTGTTCAGACAAGCTGCTGCAGCAACAAAATAATTTTTTTTTTCAGTTTTCCCGCCAAAAGAAGTCATCTGAGGAGTTATTAGATAAATATAAAACATCACATATAGATACTGTGCACTGTCTAAGCCTCACCTGTCACACAGTTCATCTATATTTCAGCAACACAAAAACTCTAAAAAGAGTTTTAAAATCCTAATTGAGAAATTGAAAATTAATGACAAACTTAATATTTCTTTTCCAGCTCATGAATATTAAAATTTAAAAAGTCTTATTATATGCAGCATCATTAAGGCTAATGTATTTACTACATAGGTAGAACGGAATCTCAAATCAGTGGAAGAAACGTTGGCTGGTTTTAGTTGTACATGCAACTCCAAAGCCGTTATTTGTGGTAATATGACAAAGATAATTTGTGCACAACAATAGAGCATAATGGAGGCAATCATAGCCGCTTCTGGTCCTCTGCACCTGCCTGTAGATGTGGGAAACCACCTGGGCGAGCAGGCTGAACAGCTCTTCCATCTCCACCGGATTCATCAGGCCTCTCCCTTTTTCCCTTCTTTAGAAAAACGGATATAGACCTCCTCGCTCTCCCACATTCACTCCCTCTCACTTTTTCCCCATCTGTAAATCATCTACTTGGAGAAGAGGCGATCCAGCTAGAGTGTCTGAGATGTTACGCCACAGTGACGCCCACGCAATCCTCGCTGTCAGAGTGGAAATCAAAGCAGCTCAGAGCCACAGCAGAGTTCATACAATGACCTTCATCCAGCTTTTGACATCGATTAGTCGTCACTGTCATCACCTTTTGACCTCTGGTTGGAGGAAACAGTTCAGATTAGAGATGAGGCCTCACCTGAGGTCCAGTCTCCAGGTGTGGTGTAGGTGCAGCCAGCTGTGCACTCTGTTTGTCCGTAGGCCTCATATACCTACACAGGAAAATGGGAAATGCTGAGAAAAGGGAAGAGGGAACTGTCTTCCTGTTCTACAGTTTAGAATAAAGTGTCTGTGGATGAACGACGTCGTGATGGTAAACAGTTTGGAGAACCCAGACTGAGGACTTCTTCTTTCTTCTTCCTTTTGATAAATGTGACCACTTTCTGCCCCTTTATGTCCTCCATAGTCTTTAACTATGCCGACTGGTTCAGTTAATGTAAATATGCATGGCATGGGTTGTTTTGTGAGGTTGTGTCTGACCTGGCAACCCAGAGCTGCTCTGAGGAAACTCAGGACGTTGGGTGAGGTAGGCGCCGCTCCAGTTATAATCATCCTGAGCCTTCCTCCCAGGCTGGCCTGAACCAAAATGGAGAATATTAATGAATCCTAGCCGCGTTTGCACTGCAAAAACAAACAGTCTCACCAAGTATTTTTATCTAGTTTTTACTGCAAATCCACTTGAAATAAGACAAAACTGACTTACAAGTAACTCTTCAGTGAGATATAGGAGCTTGTTTTAATTAAATAATTCCTTAATATTGACAGATTATTCCACTTATGATAAGACACTGTCCTCAGATTATAAGTGAAATAATCTGCCATTGGAACTAGAACGTTTTTGTCAATATTAAGGAATTATTGACTTCAAATAAAGTTTATTTCTTGCTGAAAAGTTACTTGTACGTTAGTTTTGTCTTATTTCAAGTGTATTAAGATATTTGCTCTAGAAACTGGACAAAACTATTTGGTGAGATTTTGTGTTTTTGCAGTGTGTAACATAATTTTTAGGCAAAATTTTCGGATACTAGCTGCAAAACACCAGTTTATCTCTTAACAAAACAGATTCAACTTTCAAAACCAAACTATTAAAAAACAAAGCATCAGCACCCTCCATGCAGCCATTTCTAGAAGATCTGCCTAATTCAAATGGCATGTTCTCATGTCTTTCCCATTTTTAATGGAGCCGGTATGTCAACTTCAGATCAGGTCACAGGCCTTTCTAACAGGTTTTCTTCAATGATTGAACTGTATTAAGCTCCATCTGCCTTTATTTGCTTCAACTCTGATCAAGCATCCCACAGCATGATGCTGCCACTGCAGGAGTGTCTTCAGTCAGAGGCTTCTTCAAATTCACCGTAATACAGACTGCTACAGCCGCCAACAGCCATCAAGATCTACAATAACTTATAGAAGAATCTGAATTAATATGAGTTACAACAACATTTAGTTTCCCTTTGGGATGAAAAAGTATCTTTGAATTTGAATGTTTTACAGTGCTGATGGAAAACTGAAAGTCCTCAACTAATTAGAAGTTTATCAACAATCTGATTAACTTTAGAAAGCGAGAAAGTGCCTCACTAATCGAGGCACTTTCTTCATACACAAAACAGGAGTTTTTAAAATTTTCCATTTTGAAATGATGTTAATGGGATAAAAGATTAATTTATTTTTACAATTTCTGAAACCAACTTTCCCAGACAATAAATATGGAGGTACAGTTCAAACATGTTTCCTTTCTGGATGCCAGTCTAAAACTGAAGCAACTTCAGGGAACCGTTCCAGGATAAGGTCTGTGGGCGGCAGAGCCACGAAGAATCTGTGTTTTTATGCTACTTTCATTCTTACTCACTCGAGTAAGACGAGACCAGCCACATGTTGGGAATGAGACGGAGCTTCTGCACTGTGGTTAGGGGAATCAATACTATATTTGGGGTGACAGTGACTGGGAATGTCTGTTTTCATCTCGTCCCAATAAGGTTATTTACCTGAATCTTACTGAAGAAGACTTTGTCCCAGATGCTGTCACTGCGAATGATGCCTCTGCTGACTTCAGCCCCTTTTCTATTGGCAGCGAAGTTGAGCAGCCAGCGTTTCACCGGGGTGTTTGCCTGGCTAAAAATCTGGAAATAAAAGACACATTTCTTCAGCTGGGCGTAGCCTGGCTGTTTGTTTTTCCACTGGTTCAAACAGCACTACTAGAGTTACTAAAGACGGACACTGTTGTGGCCAACATTGATTTATTGATTCTAGTTTCATTATTATTCTGTTCCTTAATCTCTTTCTTTGATTAGATCAGCCATATTTCTGTTCTACTTTAGTTCAGTCCTTTCTCAGTGATTCTAGTTTATTATGTTTCTTTCTATTGTCTAGTTATTTAAAGTTCCTCTAGTTTTACTATGTTCCTTATGTCTAGTGATTCGTTAGTGTTGGATTCATTTCCTAGCCCCATGTGCCACTTGCTCCCCTCACACCTGCAGTCAGGTATCCAATCAGCCCAGGTCCATTATTCCAGCATTCACTCTCACTGGTTCCTCCTGTTACTTCCTGCCATCTTCTCTTCTGGATTCTTGTTTTTTTTTTTTTGCTCTGCTCTGGTTCCCTGTGTTCCCCATTGTTTTTGTTGTAAGTTTTTTGCTCTTAATTTTTCCATCCAGTGCATTTGGATTTACTTTAAAACCACACATCATGACAGATATAAGCTGCAAGGCTTTTTTTCATCCCTGTAGGTATACGTTTAGGTTTTTAACCCTTAGGAGTCCCTGGACTTTTTTTTAACATGTCTGATTTATGATGGCAGTGCAGCAAACAAATTGCCTTCATTTTCATGCTAATAATTTTATAAAATTGTTTTCCTTGAAATATTTTTACATCAGTTTAAGAAATTTGCAGTATACATTGTCATTCTAAAACATTTGTCGTGAATGCTTGTAGGTTTCACAATGAAAAAATGAAAAAACTTTTCCAACTAGTATTTTATGTTTTTATGTGACTCAAGGTCTAATATGCAATCACAGTATACCCACAAGGAAAAAATAAGTGGAAATTCACAAAGTTCAGGTTGTGCCATAAAGGCATTATGCTACATAAGGCGATATTAATGGTTTCTACTGAGAAATGTATAAAGATAAAATAAAAATTTGTCAAAAATGACTGTGGATCCCAGAGGGTTAACTACTTATATTTTTCCAACTTACTAACCTAAACAGATAAAGCATGGCGACAGAATTGGAATAAAATATAACAGATTGAAAAAAAACATTTGCATAGAACTGTGTGAGCTTATTTGTTTGCCCCCAGCTGTAAAAACAACTTTCCGTGTTTGTTCACCTCACCTTGTCGTACATGCGGTTGAGCAGCCGAGGCACCACGGGGAAAATGGTGGGCCGCAGGGCCTTCATGTCGTCGGACAGAAGCCGGATGTCTCCCTGGTAGAAGCCGATCCGACCTCCGTGGCAGTAGACCACGTTCTGCACCGGTGGACAACACAAACACAGTTATCCTACAGCTCAGGTGTCTGTTATTCAAATCCTGCAGTGCGAGAAGTGTAAAACAAATATCGCAGAAAAAAGAAGATCAAATAAATTATTCACACTATTTACTGGTTAAGTTACTTGGCCTTTAGCAGTACAAACCATGTAAAACTACAAATTTAGTAAAAAGTTTGAAAAAAAAAAATATTTTCCCTTTCAATTTAAAATAATTTGCTTCTTTGTGTTGGCTATATCACGGAATATAACACTAAAAGCTTTTATTTTGTGTCTGTAATGTGAGAACTTTACAGGGACTTCTGATAAACCTGCTCAGACATTCACACGGATGCCAGTTTGTGCTAATGTCGTCACAGTCGTTGTAAATGTCATGGCTTTGATTACCACACTCACAAGTTTCAAGGCATTTTGTCAAAAGAGGAAGCTAAACATGCTGTTTCAGTTGTGTTATCAGTTTATGTGGGTAAAGGACGCTGCTGCGTTAATGTAATTATTATTGTAAATCTAAGTCACAGCGAGGAACTTTTGTACACTTGGAATTTTTATGAACATTCTTTACTGAAAACCAAGTGCCCTAGTTCTCAGAGCCCACTTTTTATTATGTAAAGTCAAGTTCCTTTTAGCTTCACCTCATACCATTCTGTCCCCACATAGTGACCGTTTCAACAAATGTCTAATAAATGTTTTTTTTTATAAAAGTTACAAGTTACAACTTTAAGTTTATTTACAGCACATTTCAGCAACAATGCAATTCAAAGTGCTTTACAATACAAAGACTTTACACAGTCACTAACTATGAAACAACATGAGGTTCTTAAAGAGGCAGAGGTCTAATTTCAAGGTGTCAAATTACAATGTTGGATATCTTTAGCATTTTTACAACAACTGGAAGCAACACAGTTATTTCATTGTGCTATAAAATGGCACTATGCCCCGACCCTTTAATTCAGGTGTGTTTGTCATTGTAACCTTTAAGAACCGTCAACCTGCCGCGACAACCTGGCATCAGGCAACCAAACAAAGGGGATTTTCCCTTTTGTTTGGTTGAACATGAAATAACACATTTTTCTTTGCAACAACTCAGCAATACTGTTGTGTTGCATAACCTCTCAAGCCATTTTAAAATAGTATGGGAAACTAACTCTGACAGGCAGCAACTCAAATTAGCAGCGTAGAAAGTCAGTCAGTATCAGATGAGCACATTTCCAGCTGATGCTTTTTATTTCCAACTTCATGCACAAAGATAACCCCAATTACACAGGAATATAGGTTTATTCGAAATACTTATTCTATTTATTAACCATTTAAACTTGTTTTCTGTCAAATGATAATAATAAAAGGGCTTTCATCCGGCTGCTCAGGAGGTCTGAGGGCATAGAACTGCACAACGCTGCATGTCTGCGCGACATTGCTGAAGTTGCTTTATTGTGTGACCCGAAATACAGATCTCTGGGGAAGTTAGGTGGTTTCCTGTGTCTGGATCTCACGCTTCTGACAACACTCCTGTGCAGCCTGCCTGCAAACTAACCTCAGCCACATGCTGCACAAATTGACATAATCATAAATAACACACACACACACACACACCTTTAGATTTCTAACAAAAATGTCAACTTGGATTGACATGGGTTAAAAACAAATTCCCTTAATCTCCAGACAAAATTAAAACGGATAACAGGGAAGGTAATGCAACACGGTTTTAAGCTGGGTGTGCAACCGCTTACTGAAATGTGATGCAGCAAACAGTCTACATGCAAATTCAGAAATGTGGACTGGCAAGCAGCCAGTCAGATGTCTCTTAAAGCCCGTTTGTCTGTCTGTGTGCTTTCAGCAGTCACGTCAACGTCTCAGATAAAAACGTCTAAAAAACTATGCATTACGTGTGATGGCAGCTGAGCAAAGCAGCAACATGTGTTCTGTACAGGATGTGGGTCATTTGTTAAGGTCTTATTATAGGAGAGCAAGAGCTCAAACTGCATTCACGCCTCAGAAAATGCACGTCAGCCTTCTTTACCCAGATAGAACCACTGCAATCAATGGAAACGGTTCAGTGAAAACCTCAGAGGTTTGTTGGGAAACATTTTAAAGCAATAACATAATGAAGACAGAGGAACACAGCAGACTGGTGAGGAGTAAAGTTGTGAAGAAGTGTTAAGGAGAGTTAGTTTACATAACAAGCTTGTTCAAGCTTTTGACATCCTACAGAGATCCATTTAATTCACCAGCCAAAAATGTAAAGAGGCTGGTACAACTGCAAATTTACCAGGTCAAATAAACTCTGGAGAAGCAGCAGAAATCCACACATCCGGTGAGAAAATCTGTAGAAAACTACTTCTAACATCTTTCGTTTATTTAAAATTAGCAAGAACTAAACTATAAGAAGTCCCACACACCATGTAGGGCAAACACCAAACACATGGATAAAGATACTTTGACTCATATGTTTATATGAAGTGAAAAAAAAGTGGAACTTTTCATCAAACATGTAAAACCTGGTTATGTGTGGATGGAGTTAAATGCAAAGCAACACACCAACAAAAACCTGTTAGGAAGCTGCAAAAAACTTAAGACTGGGATGGCCATAAATAACATCGTCACATTATTTATGGCAAAACTGGAGGACTGGGTGAACAGGGGTAAGATTCTACACGATGGTGCGTTCACACCAAACGCATTTCACACATCTGGCTTATATTCAAAGTTGAGGGCGCGTCAAAATTGCTCTAGCTGTCGTTTTCCCTTGCCGGCCTATTTGTCGGACATGTTGGATGCGCCTGATGCGTCCAATACAATGCGCCGCGCTAGACGTGCCGCAACCCTCGGCGCGCCTCCACATAGAAGATGAAGGTGAACTAAACACGCCTGACGTGCAAAACGTGTTGGGGGTGAACGCATCATGACTTGCGCAGCAGCAGTTTAATGTTTCTCATAACTGCTTACAAATAAACAACGGCGTGAAGTGAAGAGAGAAAATGAGATCAACAGCTTGAGAGGAAACTGGATAAAACAGGAAAGGTCACATCACCAGTAACAACTAACTAATATCGACTGATATGAAACGTGGTACGATACGTTTTTCAGGCATGCTGTCCTTTGAAGTGTACTAAAGAATAAAAGGCATCCATTGTTCACTTTTTGGATGCCACGAGTATGACGAATCTCCAAACAATGAAAGTATTGGAAAATTTTCTCCTTTTTCCACGTCACAATAGTTTGGCAAAAACAGTGACTAAATCTGAAACTGAAAACCAACTGGCTTCTTCAGCCACTCAGCATCAGGTTTTACCCACAGCTAAGGGCATCTCAGAGAGGCAGTCATGTTTTTGGACTGGTGTGTGTGTGTGCTCTTCTGCAGACATCAAAATAATGTAACCTGCCCTCCAGTGGGTACAAACTACAGGAAAGGTCACTCCTGTGGCACTTATTTTGGAAGCAGGAAAGCGAAACTTGAGGAGGAGGAAAGGAAAGGAAAAGGGCGTGTAGCTTCTTAGTCCCACCCCGGCATGCAGTTACTGACACCCACCTTCCATAAAAACATTCTTCCTACGCCCACGCTAACATCCTGAAACTCCTACACACAACCATTGCATTCCTGGTCGGCCCATTTACCTCAATTAGTCTCTCAAACATGTGAGCCAGCGGCAGGAAGGAGATGAGGCAATCGTCTTGGTTTGGAAAAATGACTGTCTGCAGGACACACAAGCAAGGAAGGAAGCGCTTAGATAATTTATGATACTCCCAAGAAATCTCAAGTAAAAAAAAAAAAGAAAGATGTTTTTGAAAAGAAAATGATTCACCTGTATTTAACAAACACATTTTGGACTCATTAGACAGGACTGACACCAAAGGAAAGAGGAAAGAGGAAAACTCACATCTGTGACTTTAAGAAATCCTGCAAAATCTGCCACCACGTTTCCATGGGTGAGCATAACTCCCTTGGGGTTTCCTGAGCAAGAAAGCACATGGTGCATAAGAGAACAATAAGCTATTCAAAGAAATTCACTGGGGTTCTATCCATTATACACATCAGAAAACACTTTACGGTAATCTGAACTTATAATACTTGACTAGCAGCACAATGTGTAGTGGCCACCAGCCAAACATGATACGAGGTCAAATGTTCCCGAGCCATTCAGGTGGATGACAGTCATTCCAAAGATGTGGGAGCTAAACACCGACTTTGTTTTTCTGGGACTGTCTGGCCCCAGTTTCAGGTGTTGAAGTTTTATAACATCATACTCCGGAGTGTAATAAGTCTAAATAAATATGGCACTTTAACTATGTTGTGAAGCGTGAATTACTGCAGCAGAAGAAAGGACTGGTGAGATTAGTACTGTGCAAATTATTGAAAAATTTCATCCACAACACATAAAATATAAAAGCTACCAGTCAAATTTTCATATATCAATGTAGCTTCTTTTGGATAGAGATGATCATTGATCGGAATTCAACCAGCAGCCCAGAAACAACCTGGAGACATGCTTTAAGTTTCCATGTTTCCATTGATATCACCTAAAGGTTGGCGCAGCTGACCAGCGCTCATTTGATTACATTTACTTAATCGTTTCCTCTTCATTCCGTGTTTCTGAGAGAATTTATTTCAGGAGCTTGAAAATAAATGCATGCCACACTTTTAAGATTTCATACAGAAATGTATTATCTTCTTTTCACTTCACAGTTAAGTGACACATTAAAATTCGTTCTGGAAGGGAAATGGTCAGAAAATGCCATGAACTTTCTTCCTGACATTTTTACCAACTCTTAAAGAAAAATTTGTTCCTAATTCTGTAACCCCACAGTTCATCCCCTGACTCACATTCGAGAAAACAGAGAGTTTTAAATAAATGGTTCCCCTTTCCTAAAGCTGTGCCCTGCAGCTGTAACCACTTACAATATCCTGCAAAGAAGAAGGACCGATGTCGCAACACAGCCGGAAAGCATTTGTGAGAAACGCTGGATGATATCTGGAAAACAAAACTTAAGGCTGAGGCAGCTGCAGTTTTATGCCGTTACCAGTAGATGGCGACGTTTACAACAGAGGAAGCTTGCGCTGGTCAAAGTCTGTTGTAAACTGATACCAGTGGGTCCTCAAATGACCTCTTTGTTGGTTTGAGCGGGAAGTGCTGCTGCAGGCCAAGGCCTCCCTAAAAGGCAGCAGCGCTTTTTTTTTCCTCACACGATTTTCCCGCCGCCTGACATGATAAAACATGTAGGCGGTTGAACCCAGAGTCGACGTTTTATTTAAAAACGAGGGCAAATCGTGCTGTCACTGCTACCTCATTCTGCTGCAGTGAACACGCTGGATTTACAGTAAACGCCAGTCTTACAGTTACCATGTGAAGTAAGGGATTCTCTTCCTTTTTAAATCTTATTATTTTGTAATTATTTCAGAGTTCTGTTGCTGCCGTCAAGTAAATGCACAAAAAATGGCAATATTTGAGTCAGTGTTCCGGTTTCTCAAACCTCCTGAGGGCACAGGAAACCCCCCCGCCCCCAAGATACCAGACAGACAATGAAAACTTAACTTAACAGACGCCATATAAATGTTTCATAAACTGCACATGATCACGCAAATAAGCGCTTCTCTCTCCTGTCATTTTTTTATGCACACAGCCTGTTGTTCTGCAGGGTTGGTGACATGCACTTTTAATTGAGTGGCAAAGTGTCAACATGCAGAAAACAAAGGGCAGCTGGAGTCTCAGGCAGCTTCCTCCTCTCCGTCCCATGCAAGTCCAGTCATAAGCGCCCCAGTTTACCAACATAGTACCAGGTCTTTTTATTACAAACATTAATATTTCCTTTCTGACTCAAGAAAGTACAATGTTTCTGTGTATTTCATTTGGATTTTAGATGATACACTCACACACAGTATGTCAAATTGTGTAGCAGAAGGTAAATGCTTACATCAAAATATATTGTGCAAATTCAATTCAAAATTTTAAAATACTTTATTGATCCCAAAGAAAAATTAAAAGTTGTAACTCATTAGTTCTAATTCTAGAATGGCCCAGTCAAAGTCCAGATCCAAATCAAACTAATTCAATTTCACAGACATTTTCCATCCTATCTGACTGAGCTTTAGCTATTTTGTGAAAAGAAAAACAAAACAGTTTACTTGGTTAAACTTTAAAAAAAATTGCAAATAAACACAAAGGCATCGTAAGTGGTCAGGAATCGACTGGGCCAATAAGCCAATCTAATTATTTAAAGACAAAAATTTGCAGACACTTCTTGGACACTTTCATGTTTCTACAGTTTGTTTTACCTTCCAGCTTGTTGGTTTGCCAAGACAAGTTCAGAGGCAGAAGTCTTTACAGCAAACAGAAGCACAAATATACTGTAGAATATCCTCTAGTAGCTTTAAAAGGTTTTTGAGGTTTAGTGCAATAAAACGCTGTATATCTTTACGGATTCTAGCAAAATGAAATATGACTTTTCTGTCTCCCCGACCGAATAGATAAACTTAACTAAAAGTTGGATTTTACACAAATTTTTACATGTAGTCAGTAGGGGTGACAATTTGGTGGCGCTGTACGTACTTACTTATTTTGCCAATTAACCTGTTACTTTAAAATAGCACCAAATATTACCTGTTGTTCCACTGGTGAAGCACACAATGGACAGATCATCAGGGGCCGGCAGCTGTTGAGATAAAAAAAAAACAAACAATAATGTCTAGTTTCCATTTCTTGTAAACTATATTGTTTACATTCAGTCTGCATAATAAAATTTATGAAAGAACATGCAGGATGTATTGCTTTTCCCTTTGTCTCATTTTAAAACGGCAGCAAAAGCGGTAGAGGCACAGCCGGTTAACGCGCGGCGTTAACCGCTCATTGTTCGCTTGTCAACACAGTCTGACTGTGCAGGTGTAACAGCTGTCAAAACAGACTTAATCAACAACTTTCTATCAGTATTATCTGAAGGAGATCATACAGGACGATGTAAAATTAAATATTATACAACTCGCTCAAAGTTGCATTTTTCTTTTTTCTTCACCTCCAAGAAAACCAACATGTGTACAAACCCCGATAACGTGGGTTAGTTTAGCAGCTCTTCAACTTGTACTTACTATAGGTGTTCTGTAGTGCTCCCGGCCCAGAGCCTGTCGGAAAGAATACATACATAAAAACGGTTACACAAAACAAAAAAACGCCAAAAGTAACATAAATTTATGCAATAAAACAAAAAACCCATAGCTTTGGAGTAGTTTCCTCTGGTGGGTTCACATCAGTTTTATAGGTGAGAGAAAATATTCTATAACTGGGATATAATTTATTATTTTCTGTTAGTAGGTATGAGCCAAACATTTGTGGGTAAATTGTCAGCAAACACGCAGGCCTCCAATGTCTAAGCATTTTTTATGAAGTTGGACGCTCATTGTTACCTGAACATATGCTTTTCTAGGTTTTTCCTGACAAAAACATGAAAAAGCAATTTGGGTCAAACGTG
Organism: Girardinus metallicus; assembly: GCA_903067095.1. Lineage (NCBI taxonomy): Eukaryota > Metazoa > Chordata > Actinopteri > Cyprinodontiformes > Poeciliidae > Girardinus > Girardinus metallicus. Next base: position 63,716 of record CAEGAE010084110.1, read on the forward strand.
GTGTAAATGTTCTGACTCCATCCAGTCCGACCTGTTCGCTATATCTGAACCAATGGATCGTTTTAAGCTCTTAGGAATGAACAGAGCTGACAAATTCCCATAAACACGCAACCATGGCAACGCGTCTGTTGACTCGGCCAGTTCTGAAAACGTAAAAGACCTGCATTCATCAGATTCCGTAGCGCGAGGAATGGTGCTGATAAACCCCTCAAAGCAGAAGCTTATCCTGTTTATTCATGTCCAACAGCAGGAAATCTTAACATCTGATTGTTTTGTCTGCCTCTTTTGGCATGTATCTTTGTCTCTGTGTTTTCTAAAGACTTGTGATTGTAACTCGACTACAAAAGGTATGATCTAGCTGCAGGCATCATTGTGGGGAGACATCCAGATGTTTACTCGGCTCACGATGTTACAGGACAGACTGAAAACATCAGGGCTTCTTAAAAACTACATATGCTCAGACGCTTTGCTGTTAATTTAGCTGATTACAAACATTATCCCTTTTAAAATGAGCAGTTTGTTGTTTTTTCGTGACCTTAAAAAACTGCACTCTATCAACAGGAAGAACGACTCATTATTTCACCAGCGTATCACATTTAAATTAGACGGGTCTCAGTGATGTGAAACAACTCAATATAAATAAACTGACTTGGATTTAGGCTGGATTAAATGAGACGTTTCAATTCAGAACATAAACAACAGAATATTCTGACATTCTCTGAAAAGAGTGATTAAAAACTTAAGAAAATCAGCTACTTCTGCCAAACTGAAATGTGTAAAAAGTAAATAATGTTAAGGCGCCTGGCCATAAAAAACCTGCACATTTTGGAGTTTTTGTGTTTTGTTTTGTCGAAAAACAAAACAAAACAAAACAAAGCAAAACAAAACAAAACGTTTTGGCCTTTGTACCGAGACATTATGAAGAGTTAATATATTTCCTGTAGTACAGTAAAGCAAGGCACATTTCAGTAACAGACAATTCAAAGTGCCTTACATGAAAATATAAACAAGCAAACAAGAAACAAATATTAAATTTTCTCAAATGTCACCATCAAAATTTATCACCATAAAATACTGTAATAAAGACTGAAATTGATTCTATGTTCCGGTTATTAATCAAAAGCAACTTTAAGTTGCTTTAAGCCTCAAGTTGACGTAATTCAGGGTTTCAGCATTTTCACAGTTTTCTGGAAGTTTGTTCCAGATTAGTGGAGCATAAAACCTGAATCCTCCCAATGTGTTTGATTCTGGCTGGGGATGCAAAATAGACTTAAACCACGAGACCTGGGATGTCTGGAAGGTTGATACAACTGAGTCTTTAATTCAGTGATTCATAAACTACCAGCAGTAGTTTAAAGTCCGTTTTCTCAGTGGAAGGACTGCAGACCTGGGTGATGTGCTCTGTCTTCCTGGTTTTAATGAGAACGCCAGCAGGTTTCTGGATCAGCTGCAGCTGGAGGACTGATTTTTTTTTTTTTGGGGCAAATTTGCAAAGTATTTTCTAAAACTGATAAATGGATAACCATCAAGTATCACTAAACCACCAGAGGATTTCTGTTTTTTGAAGAGGGGAAAATCAAACACTGATAATTTTCTATTTTGGTTGAATCTCCTTGTAAGAACCAAAATTGTTCTAGGCCTCTAATTATCATTGGAGAGCCTCAGTTTAGAGCTACTTCCTGTTTGTCATACCTCTACTTCCTGCAGGGCCTGCACATGGACACCACAGGCTTTGCCACGCGTCTCGAGCTCTGAGTCAAAGGCGTCCATCAGAATGATTCTGTGCAGCTTTGGTGTTTCCTTTCGCTCCACGTTGGCCAACAGAACCTGAGCTTTTTCAACTTTGTCGCAGATTACCGTGGAGATGTCAGCTACAACGAAACAAGCACACAAGTGCAAACAAAGCCTTGTGTGAATTTAACCAAATGAGAAACAAAAAAGGACAAGAAATACATGCAGAATTGGTTGGTAATTGATCAGAAGCGTGATGCTGGAAAGTTTTAGCATAGAAGCTCAATGCTTATGTTTTTAAATTTGAGCAACACTAAAAAACTCTTTTTTAAAAGTATGAATCATCAATCTCACTGCTCCCAACTTAGTTTACAGTTTATGATGATCTTTAAGTTGTGGCGTCCCAGTCAAGACAACAATGAACTTAAATGGATATAAACTTGGAAACCACCAGTAAATTGAAGGTTTCTATAGATGCATATCTCTAGCAACGTAGATGTAAAAACTCTGGGTTGTGAGGAAACTGTTTAATAGAAACAAGTGACAGGAATGTGGTGGTAACTGTGTTCATTTTGTGGTTTGTCTTCATTGAACATGTAGTGAGTGTAAAGTTAAATCAGCTGATTTAAGTTGTATGACTAACAATAAAAATCTTTATCAGCTTCTAAACTGATTTAAATTTGACGTTAAGATTTCAAAAGCAAACCTAATGCATCACAACATGTTATATATAAAATCATATCTGATTTTATCTTACTAAATGAACGAGTTATTCAGTCTTTTGAGATTTAAAGGTTATCGCCTGGTAGGTTTTATGTGTAATGGCTGCAATAGCGTGTAAATGTCTCAGGCTAAATCCTGCTTTGGTTTCAGATGGTGTCTCAAAATCTGAACCTATATTGCATCTGTGAGATTCCCATTATATTATTTCATTCACCACCTGATGGGGAAATAGCAGAATTTTATAATTAAATGCTCAGCAGGTTTAGCGCCAATGTTGTGTTGTTACCAGTGTTAATGATGAACCGTATAGCGTCTGCACCAAGCGTGTCGTAGAGGGGAACCACCACCATGGAGTAGGTGTAACAAGCCAGCTCTGAGATGATCCACTGAAAGCAAACTTTTAGAGTTAAACCCAAACAAACCAAAGGAGGTTCTTCACAAAAAATATATAAAAATAAAAATATAGAGGAGTATTCACCTCCGGTCTGTTCTGTGCAAACACCCCAATGAACTGGTCGGGGTTGGGTTGGCAGCCCTGGTGCAGAAGGCCTGAGCCCAGATGCTCGGCCCGGGCAGAAACCTGAAAAGTGACAGATTGTATCGTCTTTAGTAACTGCTATTTAATATGGTGGTACTCAGCAAGGTTTAGTCTGTTATGTAAAAGAAATACTGTCCTAAAGTAACCGTGACTTTGAAACTCAGGGGAAAAAAGGCTTTTGTTATTGTAAAAGCAAATTCACATCAGACGCATCACTGTTCGACATAACCCCACCAGCTATTTTCCATCTTGAATTAATTACTTATTGATTCCATTACAGAGCGGCTTCTTCCGAAACGTGAGTGCAGGCAAGTCTGGATTTGTTTTGCTGCTCTGGGAATTTCTGGGAAAGAAAATATATTTCCACCCACCACACTCCTGTGAAACATGATGTCACAGATGAATGCTGGAGGTGGCGTAATTCTTATGTTCACTGTAGATTTCTACCGTCTTTCTCTAAATCAAATGTCCCTCAAGTCATCATCATGTCCTCTTTGCTGACTTCACAAAACATAAGAATCTCCTGAGGGTATTTAACAAGGTGCTGAAAGTTTTCAGCTGTGTTTTGACCTAAATAACAAATCATGTGGGATACTTACAGCAGTCATAGAAAAACATGAAAACCAGACCAAGTTTCAACTTTTGAAATTGAGGGAACTTTAGTGATCACATGTGAAATTCCCTTTAGTATATGTCCCTTACTTCACAAGGACAATACAGGAAAAATCAACTGCTGATAAAAAAAGAAAAAGAATCTACAGACTATTAAAATCTTTCAAATAAATTGGGAATAAAAATATCATATTTCTTTTCCATTTTCCCAGCTGCACTGATTGACTCAAATAAAACTCTGTTTAAAAAAATAAAAGACAAAAGTTCTTCTTTAAAACAGATAAATATCCTGCTTAATAGTAGCTGTAAGCTTGTGCAAATAAACTGGATATTAGATTTTTTTTTATTCAGTGTTATTCAAGAGATACCTTCTTTTTCTTTTATGCAATTAGATTAGATTTTTTTAGTCTCAAAACATCCGTATAAAATGAGAAATAGAACCTCAATATTTGTGCAGAAACTGATTTTAAAATAAATTAGTTTCATTACAGTAAAATAGTTTCACACACACACATATAAACACTTATCCTTTAATTTGAGAAAATGTCCCATCTCAAGAACAAATTGCAGTATTTGAAGCACGTTTAACAATTTCTATAAAATATGCTTTACACTGAAGTAAAAATAAAAATATGGTACACACATTGAGACCTATTTTTCTTCACAAGTCTTCAAAATCGGGAAGCTAGAAGTGTGTTAATCTGCTCATAAAATGGCAACAAGAAAACCCAGTGGAGGAAAGTGAAAAAGTTTCTGCTGCTACAATAAATGCAGAGACTATTTTAAGGCTTTTAAACGTCTAATTTATTGGCTTGTCAATAAATGTGGAGGAAACTTCATGGCACCTTTTCAAACCTTTTGTTTTGCATATCTCAGCACAAAAATGGAAGGAAAAATGTGTGTTGGCAGGTTCTGCTTCCTCAGACAGGAGCCAGGCGGCTGCAGACGTAACATATATTTTTAACAGAACTAAAATATTTTATGTAGGTGATGTCTGCAGCAGCTGAAGCAAAGCCAAGGACTGAACTCTCCTCTCACCGCTAGCATCACTGAGGCTTTACAGCAACACTCATAGAGTGAAATCAGTAATTTACATCATTAGTAACTGACTTGGCTTAGTCACACCTGAAATATGTTTGGCTTCAATTTAAGAATCCTAAAAGACACACCAGGTAATCCCCCCTGTTTAAGCTACAAATGACTTTCACAGCTACTTGATAGCCCAGTTTATAGCCCATCAGACAGTCTGAAGATATTTTAAATAATTTAACACAATGATCTACTGAAGGCAGTTGTAGAATTGTTCACCTCTTTATAGGACATCCATTTGTAGGGCTGGTTTGGGAGTCGAGAGCCCAGGCAGGGTCCATCGCCTGAGGAATAGACACAAATATTAAAATTAAATAATTTTTAATTCCTCTGTGACAGCAGCCAAGTAGCCAAACTGTAATTATTAGTTTTTATTTACTGTTTATTTTTAATTCCTAAACAGATAGTTGATCACGGGAAATTTTGGTCAGATGGCTCTGACCTGTTTTTTTATAAGTTTATTATTACCACCATTCTGACCAGTATTTGTTTGTCAGTTCAGTTTTTGTTAATTGGTATGAATCCTTTTGTATCAACCTGATCAGGGCATGTGTTTTCCACCCACCGGATATATGCAGGCCTCTCTGAAAGACCTCATACATGGTCCTGGCGTCGTCATGGTAATGAGTTAGCAACCTGGTCGGGTCGCCCATCATGGATCTTCGACCTCCATCTTCATGCTGACAGAAAGAGAAGGAGAAGCAGAAAAAACACATAAAACCAAACTTAGATCCTCTAAGTTTATTGATGTCTTCATCTTTAAAAAGCCCCTGATATTATCAGAGATGTGTGTGACACCCAGAGTCATACTGCTGACACGTCTTTATTCGTTTTGAGACTTCATTCTCATGAGGAACAAACAGAAAAAAAAAATATGGTGTTTAAATGACTCATTCAGAATGATAAGACTGCAGAGGATGGGAGGTTATGAAACTTCCAAACATCCTTAAACTCAACTTCTGAAACGTAGCTTTGGCCTGCCCTATGTCGGCCTGTTCCTCTGTGGCGTGTTGCTGCTTCAAACACCTTAACAAAAGGAACTAGAAAAACACTTCGAAGCCACAGGTGAGGTTGACAGTTTTTGCCATCAGGGTGAAATTCTGTCAGTAAGAGGTCTGTGGTGTGTTGGTGTAAGAACAGATGTTAGGAGGAGGTGTTGGTTTTGGTGAACCAAGAGTGGGTGGAATTATTTCAACCGACGTAAAACAAGTCAGCCCAGGTATGTGAGTTTAGAGAAAGGTAATAGCACTACTAGTTGGCAATGTGATAACAGTAACACATTTTTGTGACAAAAGGCAGAAGGAGAAAAACTAGGAAATGTTAATCGATTCAAAAAATATACCATATTAAACGCACTCTAGCGCTGAGATTAACCACTACGCCTAACTTTGTAAGCTTGAAATATAAGTGTGCACGCAGTTTTGGTTCTTGCAAGAACGGTTCTCTATACTGGCCTTCTGTCGCACTTCAAACAATTAAAATATCAGAAATTATGGGTTTTTATATACAGGAAGTTTTAAAGGAAGCCATTTTGTTTTAAACGTTAATTTAGAAATGTTTCTCTCCATTCATTTCTTAGGGAATTTGTGCGATGAGACGACAGACGCTTGTTCTTATCCAGATAAGCAACTGACATAAAACTTCCCATAACGAGCTGCTGTGAACTAGCTAACCCTCTGTGTTATGTAATATTAACGCCCTCAAATTTTCTGATTAATCGCATTCATTAACGAGTTAACAATGATACCTCTAGTTTAAACTTAAGAGGTGTCAACATGTTTCATTCCAAGCCCGTTTACTTAATAATGTTCTATTCCTCTTGTATCTGTTTAATTTATATTCCACATTTGTGGGATCTCTCACCGGCACTTCCTCAGACTGGTGAAGGAGACTACAGGGAGGTTTGATGGGTCGAGGCCTGGTGGCAAACCAGTACGCCAACACAGCCGTCAGGGCGCCAATGCCCACCAAGGTGGAGGTCGGCAGGGAGCAAAAGAACTGGCCCACCTCGTCCATCTCTGGTACCCTCAGGCCACTCATCATGTCCTGGACCTGCATCTTCTCCATTAGGGTGGAACTCAATTCTGCAGAGGAATCAGAGATTTTAAACATTGTTTGTAATACAAACTGAACCGCTTCGGAGCTTAGATTGCATCATTTTGATAATTTTTTGCTTGTGCAGCAGGAAAATCAAACATGAGACTTCTACACATTAATGTATATTTCTTTGGAGCCATGAAAAAAGAAGAAGTAGAAGTAGACAAGAGATTAAAACACAAAACCACTGTCACCTGACAGTGGACCGCTGGCATAAGCACAAAATAAATCATGTGAAAAAAGTGGCAAATTGTTCCTGCTCCTGAATGCCAGGGTTTCCCCCAGAAAACTTGCTAAGCCTGGCGGTCGGGGCGCCCAGACAGTCCACCGTGTTTTTGTATTAAAAGATATTAATGACAGTAGACAGAAAAAGTAAAAATATTACTGGATAATTATATGTTACGGGAAAACATCGCCAGTGAAATGCTATCTAAACCCACAACAAATCTTAAAAACAACAAATCAAAAAGTACAATTAAAATGAATATCAATTATTTGCATTTCTGTTTAATCCAAATTAAGTCAGCAGCTCCATAAGGACCCCCAGGCCTTCAGGGGCCCATAAATGCTAATATTTTAACACAAACCACACATATATAAATGTAACATTTCCTTATTGACATTATCAATTAGGGCTCAAACGATTCCTCGAGTGATTCGAGCACCTCGATTATTAAAACTCCTGGAGGAAAACTGATCTGCCTCGAAGCCTCGTTATATTATGTGTTATTATTTAGCACCGTGTTCCGGCCGGGACTTTATTTACTCTCTCACTTCCGCCTGAGTTGTTGACCAAAGCTAAGTGTTAGCAGCATAACGTCCAGTTTTCAAGTTCAGCCTGGGAGGATTTTACTGAGTCATGATAATGTTCGGGTTTTTGTCTTTTTCCGGGACCAATAAGC
>CAEGAE010084115.1:0-13438 GCA_903067095.1 Girardinus metallicus
AGAATTTATTAAAAATACTTTTTAAAAACATTTTTTTTTTTTTTACTTGGTCTTATGTAATCCCCTATTTTTAAGTTGAATTTTGCATTTTTATTATCCGAAAGCCACAATAGTTAAAATGTGTAACGAATCCAAAACATGTTTCACTTTTCGAATTCAGTTATTCAAATAAACGAACTTTGAAGTTTAAATTTATTTAGATGCACCTCTTTTATGCTTGGGGTGGAAATTAACTGCAGCAGAAATGTAATATCTCTGCATAGAGATTTAAATGCGGGTTGAAAGGGGTTTTTATTTCAATTTAGCCACATTTTTTGCACTGAGATTTAATTGATTTCTATGAACTTTTTTCTCTCTTTGGGCTGTTCTTGTGTTTGTAAAACAATGTGTTTTTTTTTTTTAATCCTGCTGTTCAAATGAAGTCGTATTTCAGAAAATGCTGCGCATACTGTATGCCGTCATGCTGATTTGGGAAGTTGATTGCAGCTGAAAGCCTTGCCAAAAAAACAAATGTGATGAGACTGGTTGATTGTACAATGTGTTTGTCTTGAATGAAACGAGAAATGCTTTGGCTGCAACTTAAACTCTGTATGTTCCTCTGAAATCGGTGCAGTCCATGAAAATGGAAGATCGGTGCGATCAGGCATCCTTTTATATTTGCACTGATTTCTGCTACGACTTGTTGAAGTTACTGTATAATTTTACCTGAATAGACCTTTATAATAATTTCCCAGTTACGCGCCTGGCTGTTACGAGAACTGAATAAAGTCATCCTATTTTCTGAAAATGATCTGTTTGAAGTTAAGATTTGTTGAACTCCAAAGAATCTTTAATGTTTGCTAGTTTTCCTGCTTTATAGTATATTTGTACTTATCTTGTTATTTATTTGAAGACAGGCTCTCTTTGGTAACAGCAGCCAGAAGCTGTTGAAGTTAATTACCTAAAATGACTGGAGTTTGATGCAAAAGTAAAAAAAATATCAGTTATCTTGCTCAAGTTAAGTTTAATACTGTTCTCCTTTGTCTTCAGTTTATAGAGGAAATTCATATTAATCAATACTCTTAAGTTAATCACGTGGTTATTATATTGTTATGCCAACCTTACTGTAAATTCCCATCTATATTACTGAATTTTCTTTGCAATATAATCTCCTTTTCTTCATAGACGCGATACAAAAATCTGAGGAGATTTGTGCTTGTGATTCATAACCAGGTATAAAGGTTAGCTAGAGGAAGAAACAAGCGTGAGAGTGAGAATAGTTTTAGGGGTCGCACTCTGGACAGGTCAACAATCTATCACAGGACAAACAACAACGCACATTTACTCTTACCTAAGGACAGTTTGGAGAGAAAATTAACCAAACAATCATGATCTTGGCCTGACGGAGGAAGCTGGAGTACCCAGAGAGACATTCAGACTCCATTCACAAAGAGTCTGCTGTGCATCCCTCCGACAGCTCAAAACATGTTAATGATTTTTCCACTAAAACCAGTTTATTTTTTTCCAATCCCTTCAGGATCTTATACAAAATTAAAGTCTTACGTGTGCAGCTCTTCAAAGACATTCTTTGCCATCAGGAGGTCAGGACAGGGAATACCTAAGAGAAAATGACAGGAAAGCCAGATTTATTCAGAGACTTTGATTTTAAAGGTGAACAGTCTTAATCTTTTGACCAGGTCAGGAACAACCTGACCTGAACTTTTTGCTTAATCTCTTTCCATTTTGATGTTCACCAACTTAAGCATGCATACTCTACTTTTTTTACTCGACTTCTAAACGGCAGCATGTTCTACTGTGGGTATCAGATTATTGTTTGTAAATAATTTAAAATAAATCATTTCCCTTCATGTTATGAATTGCGTCTTGTTGCTCTGTCACTCAGAAATCCAAACAAAGTAGCTTGAAGTTTGTGGTTGAAAGCTGACAAAATGAAATGTCCTTATTCCGTTTGTTTTTGGCCACTTTCTGATTGGTCAAAAACCAGCCCACTTTCTTGGCAGTCCAAGCTGGGCGCCCCCCTCCTCTGCTTCCCTCACCCCTGTGCGCAGACAGCCGGACCTGGAGGCTCGGGTTTATCTGGGAGCAAAGAGAAAGCCACTCAGGAGCTGCGCGCCGTCAGGTGAAGGAAGGCTCCGCTGCTGAGGGGGAAGGAGAACAGTCCGGAAGATTTGACCTCTTTTCCATTAAACTCTGGCTTGTGAGGACGCGCGTGGACGATGACGGTGTTCTCAGCTCTTTGGGTGCTCTTCCTGTGCCAGCTGCTGTCGTCCTGCTCAGCCCAGGTAAGGCTCATCAGGCAGCTGCTGCACACACCTGCCGCGTATCTTAGTGTGATGATGGTTTCCTCATGTTGAGAGGATGATTACTCAGAAGGCCTTACATTTACATTTCTGCTTTCTTGTAGCGATTATGTGTTTACCTGCACTTTCTGCATTCAGTTAAATTCAAATTCAGAAAAATCTCAGTGAAAGCACAGAGCTACTATTCTGTTCGGTGTTCCGTGTATGAGCATTTTTACAGTTTTAGACCGTGTATCTGTTCATTTAATGAGTAAATGTGAACTGGCTGCTCGGTAGCAGTCGGAGGTAAATGTTTCCCCTGAACCTGAGGAATGTGCAGGCTGGAGATCAGCGCGCACAATGCAGCCTCTGTTCATTCAGCAGCTCAGTTCTGCAAAGTCTTCAAAGAGGTCCATTTAATCTGAGCAAAAGAAACACTGATATTTTAATGTAAAATACCATTAACACAGGAGGTTTAAAGCATGATGTATTTGTATTCTCTGAATCATTTTCTCTGTGTTTTGTTGCTTTGTATTGGGATTTATTTGATTCTATATTCCTGGATTTGGTGAGGGAACCTGTCTTGTTGAGAACTTTGAAATGATAACATTTGCCTATCATATCTAGGCTTTATTTTATTTTTTGTGGTTCTTAAAGTACTTCAGGCACAAGCTTCCAGCTTTATTGTATTTCATCTTGCAGAGGCCTGGCCCCAGAGGAACCCAAGGGCCACAAGGACCGCCGGGGCAGCCAGGAAGGGACGGCACTGATGTGAGTTGACCAGATACTAGATGTGCTCTTGGAGTTTGTCTGGAACCTGGACTGTAAACCAGTACTGATCGGACTAACTGGCTCTCATTGAACTACTGGAAAAACAGGAACAAACTTCTGCCTCTGAGAAACTCTGCAGTTCTTACATTATTTGTGATTCGGTTGCACACGAAGCGAAGGTGTATTTGCTGTTCTCTCTATGCCTCAAACTGGCCAACCACCCTCACACTTGTAATTTTTTTTTAATAAACCTCAGTGACCAATGTTTAGTTATTTACTTTGTATGTTGTGTAACGACTGCAGGAGTTTAGATTTGGTGTGAAAGCCCCTCTTCTTTATCCATCTACCTACAAATTAGAACATTTCCTCAGGGTGCATTTTTAATTTTAGATTCCAGTTGCTTTTCTTTTTCTTGCTTGTGCATAAATGGAGTAAAATGTCTAAAAAAAAAATGAGACATTTCATCAGTCTGACTCCTCCTACTACTCCGCCTGCGTTTATTAAACGATTACCTGTTGGATTTAGGTAGGCAGGACTTAAAGGTGTGTCTCAAAAGTCTGGGTTTATTATTCTTGCTTAAGAACTGTGAATCTTGGTTAAATAATTTCATTTCATTGCATCATCTTAGTGAAATACCCTAAAATACTCATCCTTAATCTTTATTATTCCGTGCATTTATATGTGATTTTGCTTCCATTGTGTTTTTAACTATACATTTTCAGTTTTGTTTAACACAGAAGAACCGTTTGCGTTTTGAATGTCACCGACATCAGAACATTTCATCCCATTTTAGCTCTGAATATTTTTATGTCTCCGGTAAACTTTGGGCACACAGAGGATCCATTCATACATTCCCCAGCCCTGTGAGAGCATCTAGGGTTTCAGCTCGCACCTCCTCCCCGCACCGAGGGTCTGAACATGTGACCAGTCCGCATCGCTTCTGCTTGGAGCCGTTTGTTCTCCGCCGGTAGAGAAGTTAAACACTGAGCAGTGCAGCAGTTTGGGTTATGGATGATTAAGACGCAGCCAACCGCTGGAAAGCTGCACACCTGAGAGGAAGTCATTTTGTTCAACACTGAAAATGCTGTGAAAGAAATCTAACTTACCTTTCTGTTTCTGGCTGTCAGGGGAAACCAGGACCTCCTGGGTTGCCAGGGAAAGCTGTAAGTAATCCGGTCATTACGACAAACTGGAAGGACACAAAAGGTTTTATTTAGAGATGTAACATCTTCATGTCCCTTTGCAATAAGTTAAAATCATTTTTAAAAACTATTTAAAGCCTTTTTTTTTTTCCCCAGATTTTTCTATTAACGCATGTAAAAATAAAAAAGTTATTGATTTGAAGGCTGTGTAGAGATTAGTCTTAATACAAAGAAAAGTTGCCATTTCTCCAGATTATGTTAAGGAGGGCCAATTATATTAATATGTATTATTATTTATTATTACAGGGAACAAATTTATCATGTGAATTTATTGCGCTAACGATAAACTCGAAGGTGAGGTGACAGAGTAGTCAAAAAACTACTTAATATATTGTCCTCAAGTAAAAGTAAAAAGTTATCGAAACATGTAAGAGAAAAAAAACATATTTGGTAAAAAGGTTGAAGAAGTACTAAGTGTTTGCTAATAGCATTTGATGCTACAATGATCTGGTATAATACAAACTAAAATAAAGAATAAATTATTACAAATGAACAAATTCAGGTCGAGGAAACACACATTTCCTAATCTCACTTTTCCACAACGTAAAGCATCTGAAAACCAATAATTACAACGTCGGTACGTCAGAATAATGCAAAGTACGAGCAGTGACGATATCCACCATTTACCTGACCTCCAAGTAGAAGAGGCTTATTAAATAGGAAATAAAATTAGAACGATGAAGCTTGTGTAGAAACAAGACACCCCACTTTGACATGAAATGGTGCATTTTTGGTTAAAGCATCTTTGTCATTGAGTGAAGTTACTGGAGGTGAAGGACCAGCTTGAAACAGTACCTGTACTTAAAAATATTATTAGACAAGTAGAAGTTAAAAGTACAGTGTAGTAAAACTACTCTGGCAAACTGATAGCATTTGTAAAACTCAAAAAAACTGACTGACGTTGTCGCTGTTTGAAACTGTTTCTACCACAGACGGTCAAAGCATTTTCAAATATCATCCATTGTCTAGATCAGCTTGTTGTTGTAAGGTCACAAGGGGCTGGTGCCAGTTTCCAGCAGTCATTAGGACAGGCGGGTCCAACCTGGACAGGTCAAAGTCCATCGCAGGGCAGAACATGCAAACTCCACGTAGAAAGACCAAGAGCCTCCCTGCTGCATGGCAACAGTGCTGAGTCACTGCAATCCATCAATAACATATAAAAATATGATTGGATGCAACAACTGCCAGCTGTTTAATGATGCAGTTGTACTCAAGTTGCCTCTCTAATAGAGATTTTTTAAATTGTTATTGTATTAAATACTTCAAAATATGATAAATTTTGTCTCTATATTGTTCATCTATAAATTCTGCCTGTGTTGCAGCAGTAAACTAAAGCAAAGTGACAAAAAGCACTTTTTTTTAAAGTTCTGAGGATTATTCAGCTGCACACAAAAACACTTTTTTTGTTTGCGTTTTGAAAATGTACACATTAATCTGCCTGGAAAAGACTTTATTAAATTTCTCCTGGATCATTTGCAGGGCCCAAAAGGGAAAGCGGGAATACCAGGAGGACCAGGAAAACCAGGTCTGCCAGGACTTCCAGGAATTGATGTAAGGGTCCAAAATCCTCAGGTTTTACAGAAATATCAACCTTACACAAGAAAACTGTAGGTTGTTGAGGTTATCTAAAAAGAGGAACAAGTAATGATGCTGCTACTCATCTCTAGGGCTTGACCGGTCCTGATGGTCCTGCCGGCAGAGACGGACCCCCAGGGGAAGCAGTGAGTGCATCTTCTGAACCTCTCACAGATTTTACGATACAAGTAGAAGATTTTACCCTTTCCTGCTTCAACCAGCTGAAGTCAGCAACCATCAGGATCCATCAGGACCCTGCAGGTTGTTCTGGTTCTGTTAAACCTAGAGGCTTTAACAGGCACGAGGCCTTCTGCACTCTGTCACCATAAATTTGTCTAATTGGCTCAACTTCTTGGTTAGGAATACTTTTAATGAGGGATCAGGATGAGGTTAAATTTTCTGCTTCTTCCTAATCCGGCCTGGAATCTGACCCATTTCTCGCAAAAAAAAAAAAAAAAAAGAGGAAGATATGAACTGCTTTTCTAAAGCAAACAACCCATAAACTCTGAATGGTCATTAAGACAACATCCTGTAATTTAACAAGACTTGTAGTTTTCATAATTCATCAGATTTATGAAATAACAGCGAATCGGTGACTACTGCCCCCTCCCAGCTAATTAACAGACTTAATGAGGAAGCCAGCTTTAACTCACGTCGCTAATTACACAGATAACCACACTGTGACGGCTGGCTCTGAGTGATTAAGGGTGAAGCAAAGTTTAGATGCAACACAGATTTATGAGAATTAGATACAAAATAAATATTGGTGAACATTTGGTTTAAGTTTTCATCCAAAATGAAGAACAGAAAGGCCTTCAAAATATGGCAAGTTATTGGAAATTAAGCTAGGCAATAAGTTCATAAGTCTAACCAAGAAGTTTTTAAATTTCTAAACCTAATTGTAGAGGAAATGTTAAAATCAACAGCAACTAGGAAGTGTGATGAGCAGCTGCTCCAGCAAGTGATGACTTCATTTGACTATTTCTACTTCCAACCAGAATCCCCCTTATTTTTAACACAATACAATGACAATCATAGTTTTTTGTAAACCTTTTTACAAATTTAAGTGGGCTGTGTTGACCTCAAGCTAAGCTAGGATACGCTAACAAACTTGTATTTCAGAAATCCCTCCATTTTCACCTAAAATTATTTTGTGATAACTCTTACATAGTCTATGTACATTTATATAAAGTGCTGTGAAAAAGACTCCTTACATATTTCTTCTTTTGTTTTTTAATCACACTTTTACGTCTCAGATTATCAAATACATGATATATGTGGTGAAAAAAACACATCCGGACTGACCTGGCCCGATGCCAAAATGAATCCTTTCCCCTGGTTAAACTGTTTTAATCACATTTCCCAGAGTTCAGTTTCACAAGCCATGCAAAGTCAAAATTTTTGCCGCCTAAACAGAAACAGTCTGACATGAAGTAGCCCAGAAATCTCAGAGAGCAACATATCATGTCTCAAACTACACAAATTCAAGAGCAGATGGGAAACAAAGTCATTTCTAAGGCATTTGGTTTTAAAGTGAACCACTATGAGAACCATTATCCACAATGAAGAACATTGGGACAGATGTGACACGCCCCCAGAGTGAGCAGTCGACCAAAATGTCTCCAAAAGAGCTTCAACCGCTCATCCAGAGGGTCACAAAGACCCCAGATCATCGTCTGCAGCGCTGAAGGCCTCGTTTGCTTCAGTTAAAGTCAATGTTCATGATTCAACAATTAGAAAACACAAAGCATTTCAGGAAAAGAACATCATACCTACAGTCAAATGTGATGGTTGTAGCGCGTTGGACTGCTTTGGATCTGGACGACATTGAGCTCTGCTTCCTACCAGACATCAGGAAACCCTGCAGGAGAAAATCCAGCCATCGGTTTGTGAACTTAAGTTCAAATTCTCTCAGATTATTCGGTAGGACGATTTCCCAGATCACACCAGCATGCCTACTGCTGAATGGCTAAAAATGCATCATGTATTAAGAGGATGACTTATAACGCTACTCTACAAGAAAAAAAATCCAAAGAGCTACATCGAAAGATATAAACACAAAAATATGGAATTCAACGATTAAATCCATAAAATCCATTGGAGAAACATGCAAAAAAGAAGCACAAATCCTGATATTAACATTGGTTGTTTTTTTGTTTCTTTTGGAAGAGAAAAAATGGACTCAACCAAACGTAACTGGATGCAGGTCCAACAGCCTCCCTTTAGTTATCAGTGTTATGCAGAAAATCACTAACAATTTTAGAATTTAAGAACCAACAGAAGAAAAAATACTAAATGTTTAGTCAGAATATTTGACATATCAGCTGCACCAGACTATTCACTGCTTCATCTGAGCACTAATGGTGCTAGTTTTTCCTGTAAACCAACTGGATTTGTCAGTGATTTTCTCTTGTTGGCTACAGGGTGAAGCTGGACCTGCGGGGCCACCTGGACCTCCTGTAAGCAGTCACACACACTTTGCACCTACAGCAGATATTTGTCTTTGAGTAATCCTGCATGAAGCTGCTTCAGTGAAACACTGGATATGTTCAGACACAGATGATGCTGTTTCCCCTTCAGTATCTGAAGCTGACATCTAATTTATAGCAAAAAAAAAAAAAACCACTGAAATTCAAAACACTTTAGCTGCAGGGTAAAAACCATATAACGGATGTTGTTTTTGTCAGTAAAATCCCGGTTCTTGGTGTGACTTAATTTGTCTTCTTGTGCCTTCCGTAGGGGAGGGGGAGACCAGGAGCCCCAGTGAGTGAACATTTCCTTTGAAACAATCTCATTACGTTTTCTGATTGCACCCTGGGAGCTTGTGTTTGTTGCACTCTGATGCCTTCAACACAAACATCTTGTTTGTAGGGATTACCTGGGACCAATGGGTTGCCGGGCGGAGTTGGACCCCAGGGAGCAGCAGTGAGTCCGTCTCATGTGTATAGTTAAGGTCATAATTAAGCTTCATTCTCTGTGGGAGAATTTCTATTAAACAAGAGGCTATTTTCAGTGTAAAGGTGCAGTAAAGTGATCATTACAGTGCTTTACAAGTGTATAAATCTGACCTTTTTCACACTATCAATACATTATAATTGCATTTTAAGTGATAGACCAACATAAATCAATGCACAAATGTGACAAGGATGGAAGAGGGCACATCGCTTACAGATTCTTTTGTAAATAAAAATCTCAGCCCCCATTAATCTGATGCCTCTAAGAAGGAATCAGATAAGTAAACAGAGTCCACGTCTGTATAAGGATATCTCTTCTGTGAAAGTCTTAGAGGTTTGTTAGGGAACATTAATCAATAGTCAGCTTCATTAAGGCAAAGAAACACATCAAGTTGTGGAGAAGTTTAAAACAGGGTCGGGTCATCGCAAGCTTTAAACATATCAATCAAACTATGGCACAACTACAAGCCAACTAAAACATGTCTGTCCACCTAAGCTGACAGCTTAGGTTGAAGAATCACTGACAGGACAACTTTTAGGCTTTAGCTTCACAACAGCAGAGACAGACAAGAAAAATTAACCGGCTGCCTCTGACAAAAAAAACTTGCTAGAGGACTTGAATCTTGGTAGAGATGCATAATATAACATCAGTATCGGTCGATATTAGTCATCTTTTAACATATTGGTATCTGGTCAATAAATAAAACTGTGCCGATATTAATAACCAATACTTATTTCTATCTTGTTGCCATTTGTTTCTTAATGTGGAGGGAGGAGACTGGCCATGTGACACTGATAATGATGGAGCTCAGGATTTTGGAGAAAAAAGGATCGAAAGGCTAATGAAATTCATATAATGTGTATAATGTTGGTAAATATCGGACAATTTTCATTTCGGAGTATTGTTAAAAATTGGTCGTAGGATTACCTCCAAGAAGCAGAGTGATCCTAAATATTCATCTACAGCTGCAATGGAATGGTTTGAATACTTTTGCAAGGCACTGTAAATCGGCTTTGTTGTGTCAAACTACCGAACGTTACTGTAAGATTTGTTTTAGCGGTGGACCTTAAGCTTTGCACCAAAGTGCGATTAAATCAGGTTGAATGGAAGATAAAGAGTCAGGACTTTTACGTTTTAATCACAGCTGCTGAAAACGTGCCTTTATAATCTGTTAGGGTCCAGAGGGTCTTCCAGGACTTCCAGGACCTCCTGGCCCTGATGGACCCCCGGTAAGAGCAAATATCATCACATGATATCTGCTGCTGCTTCCAGCTGGTGGCTAAATGGGAACCAAACAATACAGTGATGCAGGAAATGAAATGGATGTGATCTGTGCATTTTTCCCTCCATCAGGGGCTTCCTGGCTCTCTTCAAGATCTCAATGGTGACCTTCTGGTAAGATGTCAGCACTGGACACCTCAAACTCTGTAATCTGAATATGTGTTTTTCAAACTGGGAATGCATCATGTCTCTGTCGTCTTCAGTGTCCTGCTATCTGTCCTCCTGGTCCCCCCGGCCCACCCGGGATGCCAGGATTTAAGGTAAAAAGTTCATTTAATCATTTATTTCAAACAGACAATAAAAAGTAAAAACAGGAACAAGACAAATAGTAATGCCAATTGACATGCAGTTTGACACACTTTTTCAAAAAGGAGCCGGTAGAAGATAAAAGATGCTATTTTTTTTCTGCCCCTCTCATCCATAAACGTACCACACCAGTTAAACCCTTAAAGTATTTCCACATTAAATGATGCATAAACCTCACTCTCCCATCATTGACTGAACAATTAATGCACATTATTAACATCAACAATAGCAATTTTGGCCTTTGAGACACCCATCCTATACAACATATGCTCCAATCAGTTCATTTTTGCACAGTTTTCTAAGCTGGTTTATATTTGTATTTTTATGTTTGAGCCCATAATTTAGTCCATTCCATAGAGTTACCCTACATAGTGATATATGAAAACTCGTATTTGAACGTTTTCATGCTTCCATTTGTGTTTCTACTGCTTCTAAAAGCAGCCAAGGTGTTTAAAAAACCTACCAACCCGGTTTTTGCCTATAAGTTTATGTTTTTTTGGTGTCTGGAAAATGACCCGTTTCAGAAACAGCCAGAATGCAAAGTCACAAATCAGCAGGTACTCACTTAGCAACCCCACCTGAGGCCAATGCGTTACCTAGCAGCCCCAGTGAAGCCCAGTGCATTACCTAGCAACCCAAGCAGAGCTTCAAAATGTTTGGTCAGCTAGTTTTATTGCTGTACAATGGCAACTAGAAAAGGCAAGTGTTTTGTTGTTGACTTAGCATGCAGAAATCACTTGCTGCTTTCTTGTTTTCTGTGCAGGAGGCTCTACTTTTGCTTTTCAAAGCTGCACAGTTTTATATTTATATCTGTTTGCAGCCATTTTCATGTGCAAGTGTGAACGCAGATTTTGGGGGCGTGGCCAGCAGCAGATTCTTTGGATTTAAAGTGACAAGAGGCCCGAAAAACAGCTCATTCTGAAAGGAGCTACAAATAGGCGGATCTGAGCAAAATAGAATAATTTTGTGCAAAAAATGTAAAGAACATGCTTTGTTTTGATCTATCCAATCTGTACAAGAAACCATAATAAGGACCTTTAAATTATAGTCGCCCTCTTTGTGTCAACACATATTTTGAATATTGTGTGGAAGTTGACGGTTTCTTTCTTTGAACATAAATTGTACAGTTTTGAATTTTACAAGGTCGCATAATTTCAGTATATTTAAAAACTAATGAAATTACATGTTCCCAATTTCCCACTTTATGTAGGACTCTGATTGCTTTTGTTTTGTATTGCATACAGTGGCTGTAAGTTTGCTTTGTATTAATTGCTCCAACAATTTATATCTAGCTGTTAGGATTTAAACGCTGCCGCTCCAAGACAACTAACCTGCTTCTTCCTATTCATGCTTCGCCACACAGGGACACACTGGACACAAGGGAGACAAAGGAGAGCCTGGAAAAAATGGAGAGAAGGTGAACTGAACATGTGAGACAAATAAATCAGCTGTTATTTATGAGACTTACCTGACGGTGGTTTTAAGTGTTCGCTGTCATCTCCAGGGGGATTCTGGTCCACCGGGACAGCCGGGTGTTCCAGGAACTGTTGGTCTGCAGGTGAGAATTTGCCTCATTACTGGAAATTATACCAAATTTTATTAACTATGTAATCATCATTGCCTGTTTTCATGGGTCATTCATGGTGTGTTTCAGGGCCCTCGTGGTCTGAGGGGGCTACAAGGCTCAATGGGATCTGCAGGGGACAGAGTAAGCATCTTTAAAGCAGGATCCGTCCTTCCTGCCTCATTTTCACTTTCAGCCCCTCTACAAGAATCAGACAGGTCTGGAGGCTTCGTTTGACTTCAGCTTCCTCTGTTTGTCTCCAGGGCTTCCCGGGTTTCAGAGGCAAACCTGGCATAGCTGGAATCATCGGAAAGACAGTGAGACACTCCTAGTTTGTTTCATTTTTTATCACAGTGACTGTGTTTGTTGGTAGTTCACAGTGAGAATGGATGGCTGGTCAAAGCATAGCTGGGTGTGTTTCATCTGATGTCTGCAGGGCGACGTTGGGGAAAAAGGGCCACAGGGGTTCAAGGGACCTAAAGGAGAGATTGTAAGTCAAGATGCAAGAACTTTAATTTTTCATCTATATGACACACAATCATTGTGTTGATGCTGCAAAGCACTTAAACTATTAGTTAGATCATGTTCTTTTTTGTCCTCGGAGTACTTCTGCAATCTTTGTGCTGTTTCAACCATTCACATATGAAAACATTCAGCTCTTTTTTACCATGTAATTTCTACCATAACAGTTTTTAATTCCTAACATTAAATATTACAAAGTTTGAAACACTTCTAAACACATTTATTGAGCTTGAAACCTACAACATTTTATTAAAGCACCATTTTAAAAGTAGAAATGTTCTTATAAAACATCTGAATATGTACTGATCAGATTAGACTATGTCTAATGTGCTATTATTCTTCAATGTACGCATTCTCTACTAATATATTTTTAATTATTTGCTCTCTTCAATAACATTTTCTGCTTCAGCTCAGTTTTTTCAGCAGATCAACATTTAAATAAGAGACATATTCCTGCTAGTTAGTACTCTCCATGTTATGCATCTTTTATCAGGGCAAAATTGGTCCCAAAGGAGCAGTGGGTGGAGCAGGACCCAAAGGGGAGCCTGTAAGTTCACATTAGGAGAAATTGAATGTGTGATGCACATTTAGATATCTGAGGGTCATATCTGATGATTTTTACAGGGCATACCTGGACGAGATGGGAAAGATGGAACGCCGGGGTTGGATGGCGAGAAGGTGAGCTGGACCTCCTCATCCGGGGATATCCTTCTGCCTAAGCCGAGACCCGAGAGGTCAGAAGGTTTTTCTTTCTGCTCACAGGGTGATCCTGGACGCCATGGAGTAGTTGGAGAGAAAGGACCAAATGGACTTCCTGTAAGTACATAATCAGTTCATTATTCTCCGATTTATCACTTTATTCTCCATTCAGCGCCAGTTTGGTAATTATGCCGACTAAAATGTGCTGATATGCAGCAGGACTCAATTTTTTGCTCACTTGAAATTATATTTACTAAAAAACTATATATATATATATATATATA
>CAEGAE010084126.1:0-36277 GCA_903067095.1 Girardinus metallicus
CATCCATCCATCCATCCATCCATCCATCCATCCATCCATCCATCCATCCATCCATCCATCCATCCATCCATCCATCCTAGCTCATTGTTGTTGGGTCATGGAGGCTCAACAGTCACTGGGCAAGTGCTGTGGTGCAAACTGTCAGATGTGACTGAGCCAAATGTTGTTTTCATGGACCCACATTAATAAAACCATGAATGTGTATCACTTATAGACCAAGTTGCAATAAATTTTGACTGTACTTGCAACCTAATTGCTGCCCTGTGTGTTGCACATAGACTTTCACATAGACATGATCCCAGTTGGAAAACTGGGATCATGTCTCTGCTCTTTCTGGTTCCGTAGCTACAGCTTGCAGCAAATATCAAATCAGAAAACTGAAAAACATTTAGATAAGCATAAACATGATCACCTGACCTTTGTTCCAAAGATACTCAAGCTTTGTTTTTATTCAGCTGAAGAAAGTTATCATGCATGCAAGCATTAGAATGCATCTACTCAACATCTTAATGGGTTGATAGTCAACTGGTGGCATTATAATGTGGAGCTGTGGTGATTTATTATAATGATGAGGTGAAAATGAAGACCTCATAAAATTAAGATTGTTTTAGAAAACGACATTAAGCTGAAAAAAACAGCCATGCTTCTGATGAGGAATCTCTCCCGCTTTCCAGATCTGAACTGCTCCATCTGTAACTCTAACTTTTTTTCTAACATTCTAACTTTTGAAATTTTCTGTTCCAGAACATTGGAAAAAGCTTTTCAATGCCTTCAAAGTAGAACTGAATGTCCAATTAAACAGATGCTTTTATGTTTGCATTGAGAGTCAAAGTCAGTCTCTGCAAGTCAAATTAATGGCTTTTGCTAAAGACAGTAGGGATATTCGTATGTGTGCGCTTGATGAGCATCTTCTGCTAATGCCTTTCAGACTGCTCTTATATTTCCAGTTCAGTTCTGCATGTATTTGTTAAATAGGAAGAACCCTATTTAATATGAAGTTAAATAGGGTTTAACCATGGGGTATCCCCCATAAGGTTTTTGTCCTATGAAAAGTTACTTATTGACATAAAAACTGCCTGATCCTCAAGTAAGACTCTAACGAGTAAAGTACTGAGCCTATCTCAGTTCTCCAGTCACGTCCATAACATACCGTGGTCCAAAGAGTCAAATGCTGTATTCATGTCCATTAACACCAGCATTCTGGTTCTTCCACAGCATATTTAAATAGATGTCATTGGACATATTGACAATGGTGACAAGGGTTAAAAGTTAGTTTAGCTCATTAAAATTCAATTCTGTTTAGTTAATCCCCATCACAATCTGAACTCAAAAATTGTGCTGACCCACAAGTTGAGTCTAGCATCAGGGTGTTTGAGGAGAAAACAGAGCAGTTAGCATTCAAACCAGCATCTTCTAATAGTCTTTTGCGTAATTCATCAGTTTTGTATTTAACAATAAAAGCGAGAAATATGAAAACCGCTGTTTGTCTACCTCCTCTTTTCCCTGTCTGCAGCGCTGCATAAATTGGCTACAGTTTATCCTTCCATATGCAAACACAGACACATAGATTTCTAACACGCACAGCCTCCTATTACCGCCTGCTGTCTAACGTGCATAAACGCTGAGCTGCTTTTCATGCCTTATCATCCCGTGATTGATAGTTGGCTTTTCTACTCTTATCGATTCCATGCTCTCCATATATTAAACGGAGGAAACTGAGCCAAATCGTTGGTGGAGGAAGGCGTTGAAATACGATTGCTCTCTGATAGCCCAGCTAATCTGCACAACCTAAATCCTTATAACAACCAGCCCTATCCCAGAGACACAGGCTGTCATGCGGTTTCTTCTGTAGCTTTGATGGATGCATTTTATGTTTATTACCTGTGAGGTATTAATCAGCTTATCAGGAAATTAAGTAGGTCAGAGTGGCCTCTGTGAGATTACACTTTCAGCAGTGAGATTTAAGGTAATTTGCAATCAGCAAAGATTAAAGAATGAAGATACTTGTTTTTTATTTTGTTATTAGTTGTATAAATGTGTTAAATCTGTGGTGGAGAGGTGAAGAAGTCAGTCATGTTTTATGGGTTATCTGATAATTCAACATGTAAAGTGCAGTGTGGTTTCTATTTCCTTACTCCAAGTAAAGAAAGAAGAAATGTTGAGTTTTAGTTAAAGCAGGTGTTTTCTAAGTACGGGAGCCCTAGCCCCCTTTCAAAGAGCAAATTGATAACCACCCCCTCCAAATAATTACATTATTGCTATTTCTATTTTTGCTGTTGCTGTATTTGAGGTTCCATTCATCTTTCACAGATCTTATGGAGTTTACCTGCATTAGCTATGTGTTGCGCCACATGTGATCTTCAGCTGCCATTTGCTAAAAGTATGAATTACTTTCTGATGTGACTATAGTTCATTTAGTTTCCTGTAAAAGAAAAAAAAAAAAAACAAAGACATTACAGACAACTTCAAATCAAGGTCCCAACTTTAAATAATAATTTTTTTTATTATAATCATTTAGGTACTAAAAATATATCTGTTTTGTCTCTGGGATAGGGCATAAACTTGGTGAAGTTGGCTAAATGTCCAATTACATTTTCTGTTTTTCAAATATTATCTATTAAAATTTACAAATTTTAAAGAAATTAATATGTACTTACAACATTTTATTAAAGTGTCACACCTCCTGTTCATACCACACGAAATAATATAACATGTGGTGGCTTTTTATAAATCCAGCCTCTTTATCTAGGTCAATAATTAGTTAATATGTATCATGCTAATATTAATGGAGAGATTGTCGTAATTATCTCCTTCATGCATTTGTAAAAAAACATTAATTATATAGCTGTGACACAAACAAACGTGGGATTGTAAATTTAAAATGAAAGCTAAGCTCTAAATGATATGTTTACCAGTTTTGGCCAGATTCTTCCAGCTTCTTGCTAGTTGCCTGGGTTTAAAGCGCTCTGCTCCATTCATCTCCTCTGTTTATATCCTGCTCCATAAATATTGGCCGTGTGGGGGTGTGACCTTGTCATGTGTTGACTGATGCCATGGGCCATCTATCTCTCATCGAAGACGAAGGAATGTCTCAGGAAAAAATGTGGAGATGCACCGAAGCTGCATGCTGGCTTTTCTTTGCTTCTTCTCATCATGTTTTTTTTAAACAGGAGTGTCACATCCATGTGTTAAATATCTTAGAGCTTCTATGTTCAATAAGAGTGAGAGAAAATAGACACAAAGTCAGCCAGAATTTTAATCAAGCATTCTGACAAATAAAACATTCATTGTTAGAGCAGCTTCCAATATCTATAAAGAAACAGGCATGTCTCTGGAACAACAGGAACGACATGATCTAAGAGTCTGGGAAACACATAGTGGTCCTACTTCATCATGGGTGGAGGAATACTTTCTCAATTTCATGATACAATGTTTATAAAAAGTTTCACCTCCTTGATTTCCTCCTTTCAGTCATTTTGTAAATGAAATGAGAGTCAATTTAACTTTAATTTTCAATAAAAATTGTAAAAATCCTTTAATGTGAAATTGAAAAGAGACTTTTGCAAACTAATACCAGCTAATTACATTTTTACTAAGTAAACTAAATGAGAGCATACATGTCCATGCCCTATAAAGTGACTGATCTAATTCAATAATGGTCAAGCTAAGATGATGCAAAGAAAAGATCACTGAAAGTAAGAAAATGAGAGCAACACCCCATCTTATGGAGCTCTGGCAGCCTCAGAAAGGATCAGCCACCATCACTTATTGTAAACAACTTTTACTAACCGCATGCAAAGTGCATAAGCCAGAAGCTGACACTAGTCAGTGATGGCGTTAAAAAACAACTTTATGGGGTTTCCACTAAACTCAAACAGAAATACTTTCAAACAATGGTGTCAGTCATGTACTTCTACAGAAAAAAACAGACAACAGTTTAGGTCAAGTTGTTTATATAGTATAACTACTGCTTTTCAACAATAAAGTCTACTAAATACCTTAATTTTCTGGCCAAGCAGAACTTTTAAATGGCTGACCTGCTGACCGACTTTGGCCAGTAAGGATTTTTATAACTGACACTCCAACAAAACTGTTAAGTTGGCAACAGTTGGGTGACTGGGTAAGTGCAGATGTGACCTGGTGAGTGGGTCTGTCAGTCAGTTCTCTCTCAAAGCAGAGCAAAAGGGGACAGTGGCAGATTTTCAAGCCTTTGTGGAGGAAGATAAGATCAGTTTGATGTGTATTGACCAATTTGCAATCACCCAGAGTTAAAGAAATCAGGGCAGATCTACTGGAGCACTTCTAATATCAACCTGTGGGGTAAAAATAGATTATGATGGAATTTTTTTGATGCCGTTTGCCAAAAAGACTGGCCTTCTCTAATGCTCCTCTGAGGGATCTGGAAGATAGCATGTCTCGGTACCCACTCCCCTGCAAATGAACCAGTCAAAAGCTGACTTCAAGCCAGTACCACCTGAATGGAACCACAGGTCTCAGGGTATCAGGGAGTGGGTAGCAGGATGAAGATGAAGCTGAGCACTAAGCGCTAATGCAAATGCCGGTTTGAATCCGGAAAATGGCTTCAAGTTGATTAGCAGTGGAACGGTGGTATAGCTTTGATCCCCGAGTCAGAGCCAGAAGCAGAAGAAGTGGAGTCTCCTCCACTACCATCAAGAATGCAGCAGCGTTTCTGAATAAGACAATGCTCCCACAGCCTCAGGAAGGGCTGAGTGGATCCGATTGAGCTCTCACCTGCCTACACCCTGTGGTTGCTAGGTAACAGGGCAGTAATATTCATGAGGTTTTTGAAACGTCTCGTTTTCCAGACACCAAATGAACATATAGCCAAAAGACTACTCAGATTTTCTAGAAGCAGTAAAGACCCAGATGGAAGTACAGAAACATACAAAAACAATGTTTAAAGAAAGTCATGAATGGAAAAACTAAAGCCTTTCTTTCATTTAGGTTTCGACAATCACACCTAAAGCATCTCTTTTATTTATTAGCCGATTCAGACTGAGGTTTTTATTTTGTGCTTTCTTTTGATGTGCTCATAGAATGTAGTCTTAGGAGAATGACACAAAAACCACCTAAGTGCACGTATATGCACAACCTACAGTAGTGTGTGGAGAGCAAAGTGTGTATTGTGTGAGCATGCATGGATCTAAATATCAGTGTGCAGCATTTCCCACTGCAGCACAGCAGGTTGTCAGAGGTGGTTAAGTCTTGCGGCTTGAGCTCCTCCAGAGAGACTCATGCACACACTAGCCAACTCACGCACACACGCATGCACACGCACACAAGCACACAAATAAGATCAGAAAAAGCTCTAATGGTGTTCAGAGACCAGACTGGAGGGTTTTACCAACACTGCCTCAGGCTACTTTGTGTCTGTCCATCTATCTATCCATTTAACCATTTATAATCAGTTCATCCAGCATCATATCTTTTTATTCATCTTCCCCTTTCCTTTGTGTTTTTCCTGCTGACTATACTAGAGTTCTCTTTTTCTTTATATTAAAGTAGGGCTTCTGTTTTCATGTTATCACTCTTTGCAAATTTCTAGGTTCAGATGTATAAATTGTACAATAAGAGACAAAATGTATTACATAATTATATGTGATGAGAATTTGCACTCCTCCTCCTTTCTTGACTACGGATGTTTTAGGAAATCTGAGATGTTTGTTTCGTTGCTGTTGTTCAAAGCTTATAATCACTGTGGGTGCTAAATGCAACTGCAGTCAAAAGCAGATAAATTCACCAATGAGAACTTAAATAGTACAGTTGCATTCAAACCTCCAGGTTTTCTTTTTACTTTTTGAACCAATCAGCATCCTCTCCTCTCAGAACATCAGTGCGCATAAGGTAATCATCTCAAATTCTAAACAACCAAGATAACTGCAGCTACCTAAAATAGCAGCAGAAATTTGGCTCATGCACGTTTACATAATTTTACACCAATTTAGATTTCTAAAAAAAATTGCACATTAGCAGAACTTTGTGAATTCTATTAAATTCAGTTCAATTTATTTATATAGTACCTATTTACAGCAAATGTCATCTCAACTGTACAAAGAAATTATTTCAATTTGATCCTACATACATCCCAACTGATCCTAGTTATCAATAGTACATTACCCTGAGTTAATTATTCAATTGTTACTTCCTTAGTAGTCTGGGAATAAGGCATGTGCTGTATAAAAGGAGGGTCACCAAAAAGGAAGAAAGTGATGAAGTTAAAACACATTCATGACGCTTTTGGGCCAGAAACACTATAATGATGACCAATCAAACTGAGAACCTAAGCTCCATTAGAAGGGTTGAGCCATGCTGTGTCCAGAGAGCTGATAAGGTTTTTTACTGTGAGATTCTGGTTAAGAAAACTAGCTTACTTTGCTAGATTTTAAACATGTGCTTTGATATTTTCTAGAATTATCTGATGGACAAAAGGACCTTCAAGTTAGGTACTTTAAGATAAACTGGTTAAGTTTCCAAACCCATGAATTGTTCTGACTATTTACGGTGTTGATTTACGGTGAACTTTGTTTCTCTTTTAGACCTTCAAGCTGAATGTGGACAGTCAACATGCGCTGAAGGAGAGCATATTGGCAGAAGGAAAAGCATTACTCAGCATCATCACCTGCCACCAGCTGGGTATGTTCTTACTTCACACATTAATATCATTGTTATTATTTTTACCTGGATTAAGCCGATGACCTTCAGGAAGTAAACCTTATTAATGTGGAGATAGATAAGGATGAAGACAAGAAAGGAGATTGGGGCTGGGGGATTGGAGATGTGGTACCAAACAACAACAAATAAAAGGAGACAAAACTGAGAGAAAAGTGTTTATGGCAATTGATACTATGTTCAGTTTCAACATTATAGCTGCAGTTAAATTCAGAAGTACTGTAATTATCCCAAAGGAAAATAAAATGTCATAAATTCAAGGATCTTCCATCCACAACAACCCCAAAAGTCGTTGTTGATGGTGATGCTGTGGGCAGGAAGGGGTCTGGTAGCAGGTAGTCTCACAAAGACTCAAGAATCTCTGATAGATCACTGCTGCTGTAAAACAGTCTCACCACTGGCATGATATGCTAGCAGCTCTTCTTTCAGGCAGCAGAAATGATATTCCACAGTAACATGTCCTGGATGACACCAAACTCTCCTAATCCACCTCCTTTGCTTTTGCTGCTCTTCTCTAAATCTCTGGTTAAAAGCCGAACAGAGAGATGATGGAATTCAGGATATGATTCTTATTTATTGTGATCAATAAAAGAGATGGTTTGAACTTCCTGCTTCTCTCTATCTGTTGGTGCTGCTCTGCATCCATGAAGCTCTGGGATTTGGGCTCATAGTTTTATGTGTTATTTGATCTATTGAGATGAAATTAATCAGCTGGTCCTGGTGGTAAAACCAGTAACAACAACAAAAACATTCTTATTGAAACAGTTATAGTTGGATAAAAACAACTGTCTGACAGCATAAGACCAAAAGTCCATCCAACTGCACAGCATCCCAAACCACAGAGAATAATTATCCCAACAAACACTTAACATATGTAAGACATAATGCAGTTGAGATGGCCGGTTTACCAAAATGTGTTTTCTTCAAAAATGGACAAAGCACTGAACTTTCTGGTGATACAACCAATAAACACAGTTCAAAAGATAAAACTATTGAATAAGATTCACTTATCAGCAAACTTTTTACAAAACTCACAACAGTGCAATTTTAAACCCCATGTTTTGTTTTCTCAAAATAGCTTACCAAAGCAAAGTAAGTTATTTTTATGATAAATATTATCCTGTCTGACTTGTCCCCTGGTTCCTCCTGTTCTTATCCCTCCAGCTCTGAAGGATATCCTCCATATGGTTGGAAGCCAGTGGGATCAGCTCCAGTGGCAGATCCGACGCCAACATGGCTGGATGCTCCGCGCCCTTCGTTGCATCCAGACCCGCCTCCTCTACACCAGTCATTCACAGCAGCCCTGTGCATCCACACTGGACTTGTCAACCAATGGGCAGTTTCCATGCCTTGCAGAAGACCTCAAGGTAAGCAACTAGTGTGCTCCTTCTTCTCTGTGGCGATTAATGTTTGTTATTCTACTTGTGTGCTTTTTGTTTGTTTTTCATTTTGTGAATCCTTCTGTTTCCTCTCTGGTTGATTCTCCCTGCATCCCTCTTTATCTGCTTCCATATGCAGCTCACAGTTACAGCAACTCATCACCTATGGAACACTTGTGTGTATGCGTGTTCACTGAGATGCCAGTTACCTTCCTGGCGTATATATAATTTTGCTGTTGCAGTTTTCCTTACATAATTGATTAATTGAGAGAATCTGCATTTTTGCAATGAATGTTTTAATTAGACTGGTCAGGATTTCTCTACAAAAAGTCTCAAAACATCAGAGTCCTGCATGATAATGTCCTCTATAACTCATCAGAAGTTCTAGAACAAGAAATAATGTAGTACTTCTTGTCCCTTTTTGTTTTCTCATGTGGGTTTTGGTTATGCTTTACTTATTATTATTGTTAATTCATTTGCAGTTTGAATGCAAATGAATAAAATGCAGGTCGGTATTTATCTATCTTCAAATTATTATTTTTTTGGCTACTTGCTGTCTTTCCTCTTCCCTTCACTCTCCTTTTCTTCTTGGAGACCTGACTGTTTTCAGTTTAGTTGAAGAAGCTCTAATTATTTCTTTGTGTGTGTATCCATTAGTTATCAGCACATAAATTATTCTGATTTTTTTTAATCTGTGAATCTCTTTTTGCACCTAAAGCTTTGATCCATAAAAACCCCAAACTTCAGTCTGAGGTGCCAGTCTGCTGACTTATTGTTGTTGGCTGATTGCACAGCAAAGATGCAAACAAACTCAGATAAAACCAAGCATTTCACTTAGTTCACGACATTTTAAATAACACACTTTATGCAGTTTATGGCCTATAACAGTGGTGCCCAAAGTCGACCCTCAAGGCCCGGTATCCCGCATGTTTTAGTTCTCTCCCTGGTTTAACACACCTGCATCAAATGATGGCTCAGTACAAAGCCTAAGGAGAACATTGACTTGCTGAGGAGGTTGTTTCTACCACCAGGAAGAGAGCTGAAACATGTGGGATGCCGGCCCTTGAGGATCTACTTTGGGCACCACTGGCCTATAAGAACTAAAGGTAACTATAATGTGACTCTCAATGAGGAGGAAACACACTGGCTTTGTCTTGTCCAAAGACGCTTGTGGTTGTTGTAGTCAGCTATACAAAAAAAAAAAAAAAATAGAACTTAAAAGGTTAGAGATTTAACATGTCTGAAAAGTCACTAAGGTACATAGAAGCACCACAAAAATGATCTTTTTGTTCATGTGTAATCATATCTTGTTAATAGAGATGTGTCATGAGCCTTGTTTTTACTTTAGGTTTGAGCATTGTTTGACCTCTGAGGTCGCTGTGATGTCTTCTCCAGGTTTTTATGTTTCTTGACAGC
This sequence comes from Girardinus metallicus, assembly GCA_903067095.1. NCBI lineage: Eukaryota > Metazoa > Chordata > Actinopteri > Cyprinodontiformes > Poeciliidae > Girardinus > Girardinus metallicus. Next base: position 9,486 of record CAEGAE010084126.1, read on the forward strand.
AGACCTTTTTTCTGCCTAGTCATTTTTGTCTCAGTGATGTAGATTCTCTGACTGGTCATTTTAATGAACATTGCCTGCTCTATTTTCACAATATCTGCTGTGTTAAAAAGAGTTTATTGCCTGTGTCAAATCCCACACTGTAGGTAAATGATAGTAGGTGCTGCTTAAAGCGTTTTTGCAGAAAAATTAAACATTTGTGAAAGAAATCTGATTTACAGGAGCATCTTCCATTCTTAAAGGAACTTCTAGCCTCTTTTAACAATGCAATTAAAGAAGCAAGGGCAACATATTTTTCTAATTTGATTGCTAGGAGCAAAAGCAACTCTAAATAGTTTTTTATGCTATCAGGGTCATTACTACCTCATCACAAAGGATCTTGCATGTTCTGGAGTGAGAAAGGTATGTTTTTGCCCAGTTTTTGTCTGTGATCTGGAGCTTGGCGGGGAAAAAACATCCTGTAAAGGAAACCAGTGCTCCTGTTCACAGCCTGCAGGAACTGCAGGCTGGGAAGATGTGGATTTCTTTACTGCGATAAATGAGACAGCCTTTTTCTTGCAAGTTTGAGCATTCACTCTTTATTTTGGTAGGGGTGTATTCTTGCAATGAATGGATGTGGAGCCTCTAGGTTACAGCTACACAGATTTGATGAGCTCTGTCCACGTCTAACAGTGTGGGGAATGACTCTGGTTCAAAAATCTTCATCAAACGTTCTGTGATAAAAACAAGGGGGCGAGGACCCTCGCCCTTCTCCAGTAAGTCAGTATGAATGTTATCGTGTCTGGACCTTTTTCCAGGCCATTGTTTTTAAACTTTATCACCTTGTTTACCTTTATTAGCGTGTTACAGGTGGCTTCGAGGTCCAGCACTCTGCTTTGAGTGTTGTTCATTGACGTCTCAAGTAAAACCCAATCCAGTGAGGATTGTGCAGACAGATTTGAAATGATCTGTTCCTCCAGGCCTTGCTGCATCACCTCCATGTCGGGCCCCGTCAGCGGAGGCCCAGAGCTACTAGCGGTATCTAGTGTTTGGCTAGTCTCTATCGTTTGGGGGTTTTCCTCCTCACCAGGTCTTTGTTCTTAAAATGTTTGGGTGTACTTTTTTGTTGTCTTACCCATTTCGGCAGATGGGTAAGATATTCAGGGCTTGCAGAATATTTTTCATCTGTTTTTAGAAGGATTTCACAGAGCTCTTCCAGTGTGCTGCCTACTATGCCATTAGCCAAACAGGAGTCACAAAATTTTTGTATCTGCTGCCCTTCTCTGTCATTCCTTCCTCCCCTGTATTCAACACTTTCTCATCCCTTTCTGCTTTAACTTTGCAGTCTGCTCATCTGAAGAGATTGAGACGATTCCTATAAATGTCAGGAAATATCAGAGCTATGGTGGTGGGATTTAGGGACAAGGAGAAGATACACTCATGCCAGCAACTACATCAGTTCGACATTACAACAAGCACTACAGATTAAGACACGTGTACACACGTCTTAGTGAACAGTAGTATTACTGTGGTGAGGGAGCTCAGCACCATGTCTCTGCATGTTGTTGTGTGAAGTGCATCTTGTTGCGTGCTGCCGATGGAAGAAGAGGTGGAGTGCTTTGGAGGTGTGAACACTAAAGAAGAGAAGAGAGAGAGAGAGGTTTTTAATACCAGTGTGAAAGCAGTGTAATATTTAACAGCTTAAGGAGATTTGTCTGTCACATTACAAGTTTTCAGAATGAGTCTGAAAATATGCACACACCATCACACACATACAAACAGCCAATCCCAGTTTCTTTGATACTGAAAGGTGGATTTGTGTTTTCGGCGACAGCAGGCAAATCTGAATCTCTTAGCTGTTTCAGAACCCAAATGTCATCATGTTTCGACATTCAAAGCCCTTTAAACACATTTAACAAGAACACGGTATGTCCACACATGAAATGGACTGTCTAGTATGTCCCACTACTAAAATTCCAAGCTATTTAGTTCTTTGCAATACAGATAAGAAAAATGTAACCAATGATAGTTTGGTCTGGCGTTTTTGAATTAGTACTTGGAGCCCAATTCCACCCCAATCCCTGAAAACCAGAAACCTGTGGTTCCAGTTGGTTGTCAAGGAAGGCCGGTTTGAAGTCGTCCATTGATTGGTTCATATCTCAGTATATGAGGTTGCACTTGAAATTTTGTCATTTTTACTGACGGCATCAAAAATATTCTGTAATATATTTCTACCCACCAATTTTTTGAAAATAACAATGACATATTCAAATGCATTTAATTTTCATTTGGTTTAATATTCAACAAGATGATTGGAAAATCCACATTATGCCATCAATCAGATAAATACATGTAACTTTTTGCTATGGCAAAAACTACTGATGGATATAAACTGTACACCCACTTGTACTTAATCAAAAGTGTCAGGATTTTCATATTGATCTGGAGACTGACAAAAAAAATTGCAGGTACCACTTAGCCAAAATTTTGAAATCAGGAAACATTTCTCCATTTAAAAAGATCAGAAGTCATCAAGACTCTCAGCAAGGAGCATTGGGAGGAAATCTAGCAGAATGTGCTCCTTCTGCACTAGACCTGTTCAGCTGTGTCCTGTCTATAACTGTACAACGTGCTCCGAGATATCAAACTGTGTTGTTCATTGTCCAGATCAGAGTAGATACTCTAAGAACTTTTCATTTATCTATTTTAGTAACCTGTGCAATGTACTTTGTGCTTAAGGTTAAAAACATCTGTGTGCCTGTATCTGTATGAAGTAGTCAGGTGTAAATTGTAATCCATCAAAATGACGGAATATTCTGTAACCATTAAAAAACAACCAAAAAAACAGTCTAGGATTGAATCTATTTTATTAAAGCCACCCCTGCTCAAATGGGCAATTTATTTATTGATATTTAAAAGATGAAGCTGAGGTAAATATTTTTCCAGACCAAATGGTCTCAGCAGCTTCAGCAGGCATTTGATCCACAACCACATTTCATGCAGCGCTCGATGCAAACAATGCAGAACACCAGGGCCAGAATACAACAGGGCTCTGGTGACTGCAGCCGCACAGGTGGTCTAACTATCTGTGCTACCCGTGAATCCATCCTACCTCGTGGTAATGTGCATGCGCACATCGATGCTGCTTACTCAGCAGATTTCTTATCAATACATCCTACCTGTGGAGCAAGGCAGAAAGATGTAGGCTGTCTGTTTACAAAGAAATTTAATTTGGGGGGGTAGTTACTCTTTAAAGAAATACACATTTATGTTGCAATGCTGTGGATGAAATTACTTTAACTTATTATTATTACATGCATTATACCAGTACAGTGTATGTTGGGTGGTGGTGGCTTCAGTTGGTGCCTTAAAGGGCGAGTTGGAAGGGAGGTGATGGTTCAGGATTAGACCAGCCCCCATGTCCACAGGCAGATTCCTTTGAACACAGGGGACACAAATCATTTTAAAGAGCTTAACCAAACCTTCCCCCACTCCTTGCCACTACACACACTGTCACACATGCACATTTTGACTTAACGCACACACATCGATAACTACACAAGAAATGTGCGTCGTGTCTCCTGACAAATACAGCTATGGTAAAACAGTACCATCGCTGTATCCTTTTGTAAATGCATTTTTTTAACGAGCTCTTCATATTTTGCTACATATTTTTTAATACATGCCATCTGTCCTTCCACCCATCTGTCCTTCCATCCATCTGTCCTTCCGTCCCTCCTTTATCCGGGGTCGGTGGCGAGGTTAGCAGACACCTGGTCCAGCTCCTCCAGGGGAATCCCAAGGTTTTCCCAGGCCAGCTGAGAAACATCAACTCTCCAGGGCTTTCTGGGTCTTCCTCTGGGTCAGACATGACAAATGATGTCAGACATGGTGAAATTTGTGTTGTGTGTGTTTGGTATATCTTTGAAGTTATGGTTAGAACATATAAAGCTGAGATCATTAGAACACTAAAACACAAAGTAAAACTTAGACACTAAAAGTCTAGAATTGAAAGCAGACAGAGACAGTGATGTAACGACACTAGATGAAGATTTCTCAAAACACAGCTTAAGACTGAGCTTCAAAGAAAATAGTGGCTTGTATAAGTATTTATGCCCCCTGAATTTTTCCATATTTTGTTAAAGACCAACACAAAGTGATATTCAATTGTGAAGTAGAAAAAAAATTATATGATTGAACACATTTTTACAAATAAATGGAAATGTGGTGTGCAAAGGTAATCGGCCCCTTTGAGTCACTACTTTATGGAACCACCTTTTGCTATAATTCCAGCTGCTAGACTTTAGGGTTTGTCTCTACCAGCTATGCACATCTGGTGACTTAAATTTTTACCCATTCTTTGTAAAACAGCTCAAGCTCAGTCAGATTAGATGCAGAGTGTTTGTAAACAGCAGTTTTTAGATATTGCCACAGATTCTTGATTGGCTTTAGGTCTGGACTTTGACTGGGTCATTCTGGCACATGAACATGTTTTGTTTTTATCCATTCCATTGTAGCCCTGGTTTTATGTTAGAAGGTGAACCTCTGATTGAACTTGCATCATTCAGTTCTGTGAACGATCACAGACACAAAAAAAGTATTCAAGCAAAAAAAGCAGGAAAACCTGTTGTTAACGTAGCCGAAGTTCAACGTGAAACAGTTTATAAAGCAGAACAGCCTTTCTGTATATTTGGCCTAAGCATGATTTACTGGAACTGTAGTAAAGTGTTTTATTATGAGTCATATCAAAACTAAAGGCAAACATGTTAATGTTAGACTAGTAAGCTGTCCTAATCAAAAGCAAAAGCGAAATCAGCTCTCGATGAACAATCAGCTACATGTTAAGAAACAAATAAAGATCTGGCTGTTTGTGAGGATACTATCACTTTCTTTTCCAATTTAACTTTTGTTTAAGCTGCATAATAATGTTAACCTTCAGAGACTTCAATGGGTCTCAAGTACATGCAGCTTTCAGAGTGGGTCAGTTGACGCACAATGTGACAACAGAGCATTTAACACTGAAGAAACACGTTGTTATTTTACTGCATGTATATGACAAATAATGAATATTATCAGGGTCCAAAAAGTCCTGATTATGACATCCACCATATGCTATGGCTATGGAAGTCGTTTTTGATTTCAGAGATATATTTAGTATTTTGTCATTTATGGGCTTACATAACGCTCTGCTGGTCATAGTTTGGGTTTATGGACGGGGTACTGCACAGCGACAGAGAAGGGTCCACATTTGTCTGTTAAACAAATGCCTGTGTGTGTGTGTGTTGTGTTTGAAGAATTATCAGGTAAAAAGAGATAAGTGACCTTCTGTGGATTCCTCTTTGGACATTCTGAACGGAATTTAAAAAACTTCATGCGTGTGTGAAGTTGTAGGGGTGTGTGGGGATGTGGGGGTGTGTGGGTGAGTGTTTGTACACCTTATGATTGTGACTGTTGGCTCTTCCATGTGTGTGTGAGTAGGCGTGTGTGTGTTTGTCTTATCAGTGTAGCTGGTGGAGACAGCTTGTTGGCCCCAGGCCTCCATTTCACCCTACAGACCCCACAGAGAATGACAGAGAGAGGGAGGGAAAGAGGGAGTTGAGGAGTGCAGATACTTGGAGAGGGGGAGAAGACAAGAGGAGGGAAAGCTGTATGGTTACAAAAACTCCTAATGGAAGGACTCACCAGTCCAGCCTAGTAAAATGCAGATGTTTTGGATGGTAGGAAACATGTTCTGTCTCCTCAGCTGTTCCTCAATATTTTGCTGGGTCAGGAGAATTAATTAGACGTTTTTCACTTTTTCCTCTTGTTGTAATTAATCTACCGAACCCACATAAATTAACTTTTTATAATCCTGATAGATGATTATAATCATGAACCTGTAACATCAGAGTGGAGACTGGTCCTTAACCTAAAAATGAGCAGATTGTACTTTGAGCTGAGAGGATGGTGGCACCAGGAAGACAAAAGGAAAGACGGGGAGGGAAAAGCTCAAGTAATTATGATCCAGCTAACCAGAAGCATGGTGAATGAAGCATTCTGAACATGCAGAGATATCCCAACCCACCCCGTCCCTCTGAGTGATTTAAATATTGACCCCAGGTTATTACAAGCTTTTTAAATCAAATTACCTAGTGTTGGCCTCCTGCCTGATACCTGATAGTGCCAATCAGACAGCTCATCCTGCTCCTGGAGCTCCACCACAGCACTTTACATAAATTGAGATTACAGTTGGGAAGTTTGGAGAGTTAGTTTAACCACTCAGGGACACTTTAGTAGCATAGTTTGTGTTGATGTGATCTCTAAAACTGCATTTCCAAGTTATTAGAAAGTAATGAAGTTTCAGATTTGCAGCTGGAGGGATTTTGTGTCAAAGAGCAGCAGCAGCTACAACACCGCAGGTTATCTACTTCGACTAAATCAAACGACAAAAGATAGAGGTCTAAAAGATAAAACAGAGAGTTCTGTTTTCTTTAGCTCTCTAATATAAATTCACATGATTTAATAACTGCCTCCCTAAAGGGCCACAGTGTACTGACTGAATCACTGTATCAAAGGAGAAAAATGTGTATAATTTTTCTAATATTTTACAAAACAAGCCTATCTCTAGACTTTGGTAGAAACTGAATCAAGCAGGGGTGAACTGGATACATTTGGGACTCAATCGATCATTAATATCCTTCTGCTTGAAGCTCTCTGAGTTGTTTCAGGTTCTTCTGTTCTGGTTTTAATCCACCCATGCCTTTAAATGAGTTAAAGTTGATATATAGTTTCAAAAACTTTTTAGTCAAATGTTTTTTTTTCAGCAGTAAAAGTTAATAAAGTTCATGACCACCGCTAGAGCAGCTAGTGAAAGCTTTTGAAATGACTCTAATTTAATGCTTCTTCAAACACATCCGATCACTGAATAATTTTTTTTAAATGTTGTTAAACATTTGAAAAGTGCCTTGAACACCCCGTCTCACCCCCCTCCCACCTGCAACATCTATAGAAACTACATGAAATATGCAAATAATTAACGCTGATGCCAATAAGAAATAATTAACGCTGTCTGCTCTCTCTGGCAGCATGCCAAGCACTCCAAAATGTAATTTTTAAAGTGAGTTTAAAAAAAATCCCACCCTGCTCTTTCTGTTGTTGCCACCGGCATTCTGACGTTTCTCTTGCACTCTGAAAGACGGAATAAATTGGTGGTGCTGGCACTTGCCTTTTTCCTATTTCAATTTTCTATTTCCATATTTCTCAAGTATTAATTCCTGGAATGGAAAAAGTGGATTTTAATTAATTATTAAAAAAAGAAAAAAATAGTACATAAGTGCGAAGCAAAAAATTAGAAGACAATCCACTGATATACTTTACCCTTTGACATGTTCAGTTAAAATATCCTAGATAAAGATATTCTGTAAAGTAAGTTTCTACTCAAGTAGCAAGCATACTTAATAAATCATAGCTTAAAGCTAATTTATTTTATTATCTCATCTTACTAAGTGAAACACATATTAATCCCACATACTTTTTTATAAGACGCTTTTTGTCAATCATTCCCAATGATTGGCTTAGAAAAGGACATGCTCTAAAAAATCGACGTTCTTCTGGAGGAAGTCTTTTTTGTCAGATGCATTCTTCTGCGAAAGATCCAGTAATCACTACAAAGCAAAGACGTGGTTTATATGGAGGCAGGCATCTTCCAAAAGATATTAACACTTAAATAAAAGTCTCAGTTTTGAAAAAGAATGTTTTTATTTAAATACTAAATCAAAATGACTTGTGACAAATAATTCTTAAAGTGCATTTTCCACTTTAAACACATGTTAAAGCTTTTGAACTGTAATACGTCTGAAATTAACATTTCTGGTGCAAAAATGGCCCATATTTCAAAATGAAAGGTACAGTATATTGCAGAAGTATTTGCTCAACCATCCAAATTATGGGAGTCAGGTGTTCAAATCACTTCCACGGCCATAGGTGTATAAAATGAATCACCTAGGCATGCAGACTGTTTTTACAAACAGAATGGTTCGCTCTCAGAAGCTCAGTGAATTCCAGTGTGGAACTGTGATAGGATGCTACCTGTGCAGCAAATCAAGTTGTGAAATTTCCTCACTCCTAAATATTCCACAGTCAACTGTCAGCTGTATTATAAGAAAATGGAAGTGTTTGGGAAAGACAGCAACTCAGCCACCAAGTGGCAGGCCACGTAAACTGACGGAGCGGGGTCAGCGGGTGCTGAAGCACATAGTGCGAAGAGGTCACCAACTTTCTGCAGCGTCAGTCACTACAGACCTCCAAACTTCATGTGGCCTTCAGATTAGCCCAAGAACAGTGTGCAGAGAGCTTCATGGTAACCAGCTGCATCCAAGCCAAACATCATCAAGTGCAATGCAAAGTGTCAGATATTGTGGTGTAAAACACACCACTACTGGACCCTAGAGCAGTGGAGGCACTTTCTGTGGAGGGATAAATCACACTTGAGTCTGGGTTTGGTGGTTGCCAGGAGAACGATACTTGTATGACTGTATTGTGCCAAGTGTAAAGCTTGGTGGAGAGGGGAACATGGTGTATGGTTGTTTTTCAGGAGCTGGGCTTGGTCCCTTAGTCCCAGTGAAAGGAACTCTAAATGCTTCAGCATACCAAGACATTTCAACAATTCCATGTTCCCATCTTTGTGGGAGCTGACCCCTTCCTCTTCCAACATGACTGTGCACCAGAGCACAAAGCAAGGTCGGTAAAGACATGGATGGAGAGTCTGGTGTGGACGAACTTGACTGGTCTGCAGACTGAGCCTTCCCTAAATTTACTACATTTTAAAACTGAAGGCACATAGATGAGCCTGAAGCATTGACAACATAGTAAACAGATCATTTAAAGAGCAAATATTGGAATGGAAAGCAACATGCTCACAGACCAGGAAATGCTAACTGCAGTGATAACTGCTAACAAAATTTTGGAAATGTATCTTTGCACAGAATTTTAGATCTTTTATGGGTATATACCTACCAAGATATGATTGATAAATAATAAGCATACACACAATTAGGATAAAAAATGTTCATACCTCGGGGAAATTTAATAACTACACCAACCCTCTTCCAGGTCAAAGCTGGCTTTTTTTGTTTCTGCTCCTTGTCAGGGTTGTTTTTCCGCTCGCTGTCTCTGCTGTGTTATGGTGGTACTGCAGTGGATTTCAGCCTGATTTTGTCACTTGTCCTGGATCCCATCTCGTATTCATTCGGGTCGCTTTCATTGTAAGCCTCCTCATAGAAGTGCGCACTGCAGATCGCCGTGTTAGTAGACATACTGTTGGTGGCGAAATCTTGCCTTCCCAGCTGTAATAATATTTAGTAGCCAAGAAATGGTTTTTAATCCTTTTATGTTTAAAAACATAAAAGGATTTTATTTAGTTCTAAGAGAAATCTGGATTAAAGAAAAATAGATATAAGAGCACAATGTTAATAACTAATGTTTTTTTTCTGACAGTTTTATAATTGCTAAAATACTTAGAAAAAATAAGCATGCATGTTTGAAATTTCTGGCTTAACATGTAAGGCTATAACCACTGTGTTTAAAATCAGATAAATTTAGACTTCAAGGAAATTGGTGATTGGTCCCTGTTTTCACATAAGCAAAGTTATATTGCTTAAAAAGCCAACCGTCTACCTTACATATCCACAATTAGCATCAGTATACTCTCTGTTTGCCATTTATGTGGTGATTTGAGTTGTCAGTGTGTTTATTTTAGGTTCTGTTTCTTGTGAGTCTCTGTGCTGTCCTGTCTTACCACCTTGATTGTTTCCAGCTGTGTCGAGTTCCCTTGATTACCTCCTGTGTATTTAAGTTCCACCTGTTGTCCTTGTCTCTTGTCGGGTCGTTGTCATAGTCTTTGTCAGCGTTGTGTCACACAGTCGAACCGTTTAGTCTTGTGTTGGCGTCAGTTCTTGTAATCAGTCTTTTTATGTACAGTCGCTACTGGTGCTGAGCTTTAGCCTTCCGCTCTGCCGTGCTGCCTGTTCGCTGGACTGTTTGAGCTTGCTTTTCATTATTAAATCACCATTTTCATCCATAACCTGGGTCTACCTGCGTTCTGCCTCATCACCACACCAGCAAATCATGACAATTTATGCCATCTATTTTTAGATTGTTTGATAATTATAAACAACCTAAGAGAGAAAGTGTATATATCTCTCTCTCCCTATATATATATATATATATATATATATATATATATAAAGTCATTGCAGATTTTAATCCCATATCTTATGAGTAAATCAGACATTTTGAAAGAGCCTTGTCTCGTTCTGCTCTGGGTATTTTTCAGCTGATTGAAAGGATGTTCTGAAACAGTGGACACTATTTATTTTTCATTAGGGAACGTTGACGAAGGAATTTTGCTCTAATGAGAAACCAGTAAATGTTTGCACAGACACACAAAGCACAAAGACATTTCATCAACTTGAACATACACATAATTTGAAATGAATGACTATGCCTGCATATGAAAAATAGACGCAAACAAAAATACTCATTAACAAATGGACTCTCTCTCTTTCTAACACACACTCACACTCTCCTCCCAAACCCAACACACATGCAAACACTTGCTGTCCTCCCTGGTGACTTAATTACATTCTCTTTCTAGCTCTGCTCTTTAAGTCACACAATCAAAACCACATTTTGATATCATTTCACTCATTTGTATTCATACATCAAGGCATGCACACTTTCTATGCAAACTCACTGACATGCCTTCTCTCTGTTTCTGATCAAGGTATTTCCATCTTGTTCTTAAATAAAAGAGAACAAAAAACACTAAAGGTTGTAATTACTCTGTAGAATGTCTGATGTGTGTTTTGTAGCATTAAATGCAGTTGTAAAACTCTATTTACTCATGTTTTGCTGTTTGTTATTGCCACCCCATATATGAAAAAAGCAAAAAGCTTGCTGTCTTATATTTTCCTGTTAGGTTGTCAGTGGAATATTTATCTGTTATGGTGACTGCTGATAAATTAGGTGAAAAAAGTAATGTTCTGAAATTTAGAGGTGAATACAGAAAAAGGCAGGATTAGAATCAAGTTAATGATTCTAATCATTAACTTGATATCCATAAGATATAACAGACCAATGTGAAATCAGAAAAAGGCTGTTCTGTGACAGTGACAATGTAAGGGACAAAAAAGGTTTTGGAGAAAAGATCCGACAAGAACAAAAGGCAACACAGAGGAAGAAGGGTTTACTGAAAGAGGAAAAGAAGCAATGCTGAGATATGGAAAAGGGGGAGTGAAGGATGTGTGAGGAGGCTGGGGGATGAAGGGATGCAGAGATGGATCAGACAGAGGTGTGGAGGCTGTTTTTGTCTTTCTACCTGTGAGGCACAGTAAATCAGCAGCAGATAAGGTAATTCAGTGAGTTGTACATCATCAGGCTGCAGACAGTTTTATGGCCAGCAGATTGGCTGTAAGGGGTGCTGATTACAATGAGAGAAAGAGCAAGAAACACGAGGAAGAACAGGGGAGAAAGCTGTTTGGAAGTAAAACTCTATCTATTAAGATGAGGCATGATAGTGAATTCTAGATACGACATGAAGTTTGTATGTCCAATGTAAACTAGGTAAAAAAATAGAATCTTAGTGGTGTCATGTAATTTCAAACAAATAGCCTTAAATTTTGCATCATGTCAAAAAATGATGAACATTGTTTTTTGGGTCACTTACCTTTGGAAGACATAGTGCCAAAACACAACATGGAAGAATACAAGCAGCCAAGGCCTGCTGGATGCTATGGTGAATGTTGTACTGGGAAACTTTGAGTTCTATCATTCATCTACATGATTAATTCAAGTACATGCCTGCATGAAAACCTTTTCTGGCTTTCTTCAGGTTTTTTTTTTTTTTTTAAGAAATGTGAATAGTTAGTAGTTAATAAATGAATGGTATGTACATATAATGGTATGTACATGTAGCTCTCTTGCATTGTAGCAAAAAGGTAACGGTTCAAATCCTGGCCTGGTGTATTTCTGCATGTTGGACAGACAACTGGTCTGTCCAAAATATTCTGTGATGAGGCATTGTGTGTGTGTGCATGTGCGTATGCATGGTTGTTTGTCTCGTGTCTTTGTGTTGCCCTGTGATGGAATTGCGACCTATCTAGAGTGTGCTCTGCTTTCCCAATGACAGACAGAGATAGATTTGTTAAGAAAAGCCTTAATGCTGCAGACTTTCTTATTTAAGGGTGAATAGATGAGGACTGCTTTGTAATAACACTGTCAGTTATGCAATCTGTCATTGTTTGATGGATGAGATGACATAACTTTCCCACTCTCTTTTATTGCTATGATCTTTGCATTTTGAAATTGGAATTATTTTAGGTTGATTATTGTCAAAAAGGTAATTTTTTCACTTATATTCTGCTAAGAAAGCAGATCTTGTCCTCTTGCAATGCCAGGTTACGTATTGCAAGAGGTCAATACATCTTTATTGTCATTTTGTTAGTCTAACAAAACTAGAGTTTTTGTTAGACAAAATCTCTAGTTTTTGTATAACAAAGATGTTTTATTTTATCTTTCCTAGATAAAAGAAAATAGCTAAAAGTAGCGTCATATTGTACGATGTTTTGATATTTGCTTCATAAACTTAGCTGTCCACTTTGAACATTATAACATTTAAACATACGGTTTCAGCTGCTCCTTGCACAGCATCCAACAGATAAACTGGTCATTTGTTACTGACAGAAAACACCAATAGCCAGTGAACATCATTGTAAAAACGTTTTATTAAGTCAACAAAATAATTTGCAAAGCTGATAAATTTTTTTACAGGCTGTTTACAAGAAAACAGGCTTTGATTTTAAAAACTGGCATTTTAAATTGTGTCTGCACAGTTGCTAGGGGAACAGCTGGCATAAAATCACACGGTAAACCAACAACAGATAATGGGAGTTGAGTTTAGTCAAGGACTCCAATACTGATCATTTACCAATGACTGGATCAGGACCGTGAGGTGACACCTGGGCTCAGATCGAGACATTCTGACTCTCCACACCAAATGATTGCAAATGCCACCGGTGGATAATTATTATTTAATGACCGTCATTGGTACAAATCCAGTTGCTGAAAGGGAGGTCAAGAAGGACAAAAAATATGGCTGCAGAGAAATACCTGCAAGCTCGGTTCCTATTTGAGGAGTGAAACCAGAGGGTGTTTATTTAGTATTTATTCTGCACTTCATCATCTCCCGTCGACTAATCCACTGGCTGCTGTACGCACCACTGACCACGCTGTATCGCTAACCTCTGCCTGGATCACAGTTAAATACGTGTGTGTGTGTTTGAAAGAGAGGGGGAGAAAAAGAGAGAGAGAGTGATGTCTATCCCACCATCTGAAACCTTGTTAAATATTCATTGACAATTATTTCGCTTTGACCGAGGAGTTGGATGGTGCTGCTGCATAGAAAGAAAAGCTGAGAGGAAGTGTGTGTTTGAGAGAGACAGAAAGACATGGTGAGTGATAGCAGGGAGATGAAAGTGAAGAATAATGCATGACAGTTTAGGAAAAATTATGATAAATCACTTGTTTGTAAAATCAATATATAACTTGCAGCCAAACCAAAAACATGATTTTTTTTTTTTTTTTTTTTTTGTGAGACAGTGCCCACTATCTCCCACGCACACGCACACACACACCCACCCCTACACACCCCTGCGCACACGCCCACACGCAAACACACACGCACAAGGTCTAATCATAATAAGATGAGCTTGTTAAATATTAAATATCAAATAATGCCCTTGGTTGACTTTGCTGCTCCCTGAAAGACTGGCTGTTAATAAAGGAGACAGAAGTAAAACACTCAGCCAGTCCAGGTGCAGCCATCTTTGTCAGCTCTTTCTGATACACCCATGTATGAACCTAGTCTCAATGCCAAAGAATTGATTACCCTTTGTTTAATTCAAACATCATCCTTTGAGTATTTATTAGCCATCAGAACTTGGACTTTAGTTAATTTTAGAAGGCTATTAACAAGCAGAGATGTTATAAAGAGGATGTTTATTGAACTAACGTCAGCAAGCTGTGTGGTTTAATTAGCCCAATATTGTAGCTTTGCATGCAGTAAACTAATGTTTAGTGAATATGTTGTCTACAACTATAACTTCAATGCATATATAAACATGCACACAGAAATATTTCACATTTAGTCATGCAACCGTTCCTGGTTGAACTCGCCACAGTGGGAAAAGATCGATCTCCTCCATCTTCTCCTTGAGGTACTATTGCTGTCTACAGGAATGTTGGGGCAGAGTTGGGGCATAAGTTATTCATTATTCACATAAATGATCTGTGTTATTTAACTCCTAAAATATGAATTGTTTGATTTGCAGATCACACATTTTTTGGTTGCAGACTATATAGGGAAGTTGCTTGATGATGTGACTGAAACTATAACCAAAAAATCTGAGGTACAAGCATCACAATGGTTACAGAATTTACACATTTCCAAATATCTGTGGAGCTTGGCTTAACTCTCATCAAATTATCAGAAAAGTAACACGGCACAATGAAATCTAAGGTAGATACCCAACAGAGTGATAGGTTATTAGATCCATTGGGCCTTGTTTTTATCTTGGTCATAAGAGTAAATAGTGTTAGCCAAAGACTGGAAGCTCCTGTTGGTTGCCCAACTTTCAGTTGGTTGACTGAAAGCTCTGGTTTACACTTTCCTTTTAGTGATTCGAACAACCTAGTAAACTAGCAGTCAGTATCCAGCACTAATTTATTTTCTAAGCAAAGACTGAACCTGGCCATGCAGCCTCACTTGATAAAGACACTTCAATGGGAGTTTAGATGATATTAGGAAATGTATTAAAGATAAATTTCAAATCCATTCTGGGTTCAACAACGTGCAGAAAGAGAAGGCAAACATTGAAAGCCTTAGACAAAAAATGTCATTTATATTCTCATCAGAGCTTTGACTTTGGCGCTTTGACTTTGGCTTCCAAATATATATTTGTGTACATCCTCATGACAAAGCACTAAAATCCGGGCTATATATCAGTTCATTCAAGTTGATTCAAACAATACTAACTCTACACAATGTCATTTTGAAACACTTTACAAGACAAACCAGTCCACTTTATGTTCACTCTGACTCACACTGATCCAATCTATTCATCTGCTCAGGTTCAGATTCACTAGCAGAAGGTCCAATCCTGATCAATACAACACAGTCAACTTTAGTGAAATTCAGAAAGAGCCTTGTCCATTGGGCAACTACGATATTTTTCTCCGACATTAATCACACTGAGTTTAGGATTAGGAGTCCCACAATCTTCGAGAATTTTGTAGCTTGTTGTCTATGGGCACTGATACTTTTATCACAGCTTCGCAATTTAATGTACAAAAGAAAAATTATATTTTCTTTTAGTATTCTGTAAAACATGTAAGGGTTTTAGACATAAGAATTACATTCCTGATTTTGTATGGTTATATTTATACTTTAGTTATTAGAAAATGGTAAAAATTTTCTCTAAAACATTATACAACTAGTTGACAAATGGCCAATCATCAATTAATATATAATAATTGTATTTTAAAATATTAAAAGTTGCCAGAGTCAGGCTACATTTAAAAGTTGGTGGGATCAGAGTTTTCAAGTAGTTTTGTTTGGATAACAAACCAGTTCTTGACCTGAACCTTTTGCATTATGCTGCTGCTGCAGTGATATGCCTGAGCAAACAGGTGCACCAGCATTTCTAATATGTTTTTCTAACGTTGTATTCATATTCAAACAACTTTGAGCATTGCTCAAAAGCATGATTGCTATTTTTCATGACTTAATTCCTTCAGGAAGACTTCTTTCTTAATGCACTGCGGTAAATATTAAGATCTCTCAGCATCAATAGTCTTGCCACATTATCATTATCATTATGTTGTATTCATTATTTTAACTTTTGTGGTGTATTACGAATGAATACAAGTTAATAACAATCTCTAATTCAGTTTATTCTTAGGATGTTCACAAGAAGCAGCTAGTCATGTCATAAACAGACAAAAGAACTATATTTTAAATCCCAGTTCTTTTGTTCTTATTATTTTTTTACCAGTTGAGATTTTCATTTAATCCTAAATGAATTCCAAGAATAAAGTTAATGAATCAGTTAAAGCATATGCTTACTGTAATGTTTTGGGGTTTGGAGAAAGTTTTCTCTCTTCTCTTAAAGAATTAAATTTGTTGTTTGCTAATAATCCCACGCACTCATCCCAGATATTACATCGTTTGGCTTTGCTAACCATCTTATTTATTACACACTATGTGGAAAACAATCCAGGTCTTGTTTTCATTCTTGCTCTTTTAAGGGCATTAAGAAAATGTTTAGATCTGAATTATGGTAAACAAATTCAAATCTGTTCTTAGTTTTAAAATTTAATTAAATTTTGAACTAAATTAAAGGGATTTAAAAAAGTATCTCAATCAAACTGAAAACCATCTAGCCAAACCAAATTAACTGATTAATGCGAGAATGTTAATTTGTCCAAGGAAAGGAATGTTATCTGGGTTTGAGGAATTATCCAAGACACAAATGGAACTTTGTGCTTATAATATTATTTCGTTTGCTCAAAAGTGCTATTCTCTGTATTTGTTTTATTATTATATCAATGAATTACACAAAATTGACTCTAATTACCTGTAATTTACCTCCAGAAAATCTTGATTCCCTCTCCCACCTGACACATAAATAAAAGCCACATCTAATTTGCTTGTTCGGAGTCCCATAGTGATGGATTTGAAAACGCTCTAAACTAGTTTAAGGTAACTTTATTATGATGGCGTCTACTGGATTTTTAATGGTCTGAACTGAGCTCAGCAGCAGGGGATTTCTTTTTGTTGTGTTAACAGAAATTGGAAGCCTACTAATTAATTTTTTCTACATGTCTCACTGCTTGAATCCATGAAATCAAATCATCAGTCTGTAATTATATGATGATCACTAAAATGCTTGAGAATCACGAAAAAGTATATGTAGATAAGTGCATTTTCTTTTTTTTTTTGATTGATTGGTTTCTCTTTTCTTTTTCTCTGCTGACAATACAAAAGTGAGTACTGTTAAGTCAAGGTTTATTATAAACTATTTTTGACACTACCAAGTGTCAAAAATAAGATAAGAATAAGCTGTGGTTTTATGGTTCCTCTATGCAGCATCTAGCTCTATGTTTTCAGTAGTAGTTTTATTTTTTGCCTGGCAATAATGCAGCCCTTACTAGTAGAGCTCCATGATATTAGAACATCTTGCGATGGATGATAATATTGGTAAATATTGCAGTGATGATGTCAGGTGCAATAGAAGTTTTTCTTTTTTCCTGTCTTTCTATTCTGTTACTGTGGAATTTTATCTCTGTTTCACTGAGCTGTTAGCATGTCATTACAGCCATGACACTGTCATACAGCAATAGTCTTTATTGTGAGGGTGTTGTGGGATTTGACTGACTACTACTGGAGCTCCTTCCTGCTCACAGCATTACCATCCACAACAACTCTTTGAAGATATTTGGATGATATGAGTTATGACAATATTTAGTTTCCCTTTGGGATAAATAACATATTTTTGAATTGAATTAAAGGGATTGCTGTGTCTGATCAAAGTAAGGCACTTGTTTTTTTCAGTTCTTTTATGTCAGTTCTGGTGCTGAAAGCTGATGGTGAAGGCAGATTTTGAACAATTGCTTTTCCTTTCCTTGTTACTTCCCGCTCTTAGATTAATGTAGATATTACAACTCCAAACTGTAACAAAAATTCCCTCTTTTCAGACTTCTGAGTAGTAAACTCCATTCTAGATATTAGAGAGGTCAAAGGCATTTTGGATGTTCATGTTTTAAAACTGAAACATTTAGTCAGAGGTTTATAGAATGTAATTACCTTCTATGTTCATTAGCTTCCATATTTGTTTGTTTTTGTTCTGTTAATTATTAGTGAATAGGCATTAGTTTGACAAATCCTAAATGCAATTATTTATTCTGGTAATTTATAACTTTATGAATCTTTTTTCAGTTGAAGTGTCACATTAAATGTTGATTAATCCTACAAAATAAACAGAAAACTTCTTTGTCTTCTTTAAATGTTTAAAGAGGCAATATTACATGTACTACAAGCACACAGTCCCGTTTTTAGAGCTTAATTTAGCAGCTAAGTTACCTTCAGATAAAATGTAATATGTGCCAAATATGACTTAAAGAAATCTGACTTTGCAATTTGACTCCTTGAAGTTCCTCTGTCTCTTTCAGAAGCTCCTGCTCTTTCTGACGCTCTGCCTTCAGAGCATTGGAACAATGATCACAACTATGCTCCTCCATTGTTCCATTTACAACTCTTCTTAATAGCATTAGAAGTAGTTCTTGAAAAGCTCAGCAGACACTCAGTTCCTCCAGGAGTTTGCTAAGGGCTTCTCTGTGAGGCGGAGACTCAGCTGCAGACTACAGCTTTCAGGAGGAGCTTTGTGGATATAGGCGGAGCTTTGTGAGATCAAGCGTTAAGGCATCCCCAACTGGTTGCCAGGGGAGAGTCAAGGATTCCTCAAACATGTATGAATAAATCAATAAAATAACCCTCCATGTATGTTTTTGATGACAGAATAACATTATGTTAAGCTCAAAAAAGTTGATTATCCATACCTCCCCCATCCCCTTTATTAGCAGTCGCTCAATGAAAAATGAAATTCTTCCTTCATTATGACTTGTGATAGAACTAGACACAAGGAAACTTTCAGATTTACATGAATACAAGTTGGGACCATCCACCACTATTTTCCACTATGCGGCCATCTTAAAAAGAACACATATTGCCTTGCTGTGTCTATGTAGGTTTGCATACAAGGCCTGCAGACTACTTCCAATTTGCTGATCTGGTGGAAGAGAGAAAAAAAAGAAAGAGTGGAGTTTTCTTTTTTGTCAGTCAGATTAAAAACTTAATTATGTTTTTAAATTATATAATTCAATATGGAGGAAAGCTGCAATGGATTGGCACCAAAATAATTAATCACACATCAAAAAAATGAAGTGATATCTTTCTGCCTCGGCCAGCAGAAAACGAAGTTGGCAGACATGCTGCTCAGTTGAAGTTTTTCAGCCCTCTGCTTTGCCCAAACATTTCCTACTCAATGCTTCGTTCATTACTCATCTGCTTCTGAAACTGTGATGGCCTTTTCAGTCAAATTAATCATACTTCAAAAAATTAGTATATGCAATATTACCACAAAGTGTTTTTTTTCTTTTTAAACCCATGCTTAGTAACAGTAAAGTAACTGAAACCTATTTAACTGCCATCTTTTTTCATCCATCCATCCATTTTCTATACACCCTTGTCCTTAACGGGGCCGGGAGGGTTGCTGGTGCCTATGGCAACCGCGGGCGAGAGGCGGGGTTGCCATCTTTTTTTAGTTGTTAAAATTATTTGTACCCAAATCATCTGCTATATTTTGGCTATTGTATTATCTTTTATGACATAGACTAATTTGACAATATTGACATAAATTCTTTAGTGTGCAAAGCTTGTTGGGACAGACATAAAACAAAAATTATTTTCTTAGATTTCTAAATGATAGTTCTCATCATTTATATTCAGGTGTACATGCAGAAATTTACTCTTCCAACAACTTTAAATCTGTCTCTGTTGTATGAGATTTATGTGTCCTTACTAATCCAGCTACAAATAATAATGGAAACTTCCAGAAGGTGAGTATTTGCAGAGGCTGAAGGGTTCATTATTTTAGGAACTTACTGTGAGAAGTAATCTCAAAGTATTCTCATGCTTTTTTATTCTTATTTTTCCATTAAGTCCTCAAATCTTTTTACTGTCTCAGCCTCTCTGCATCCCCTCTTCATCAACACATGTCATGTTGTTAGTGACTGAATTGAGACTTAGAATTTAGATTACCATGTGCAGTGGTTTTAAACCTTGATGTAGTGAAAACTTGAATGATGTGGTTTTACTTTTAAATGCTGTGGTTCATCCAGCCATATGGATCCTGATGTAAACCAACAGTGTTACACTATTTACACATCTAAATGACAGGAAAAAGTTTTCTTTTTTTTTTTTTTACAAAACAGTGTTGCACTTCTAGCCTCACTCCACTCACTTTAGTTTTGGCTTGTGATAAATTTGGTGTTATTCGGATCACATGGGCTGTGTTTATTTTGTAGGGAATGAGTAAGAACAGCAAAACTAAGAACATGATGTCAGGATGTTCAGCACCACAAGCTGTATATTTGTTACACAGAGAGGAGATTTATTAGTTGTCCAACTGCAGTGTGACAGTATTGGGCACTTTGCTGTTAAGTTTGTTCATACTGTCAACAAACAGCTTTAAATTAATTTCCAAATGCCTGCAAGTCTTCTAATGGTTTTTAATTTGTTTTCAGTAACAGATGCCAGTATTTGTTTTGCTTTGCAGGGATCAACAAATTTAATCAAATTCTGAATTAATGTATTTAGGTTGAAACCTTTTTCTTATGAAATCAGTAATTAAATGTATTAAAATATGGTAAAATGTCTTTTAGCATTCAAAACAGTACATGTATTGCTCTTAAACTTTTAAATTAGCATAATTCATGTTTGGATGCATCTGAGAAGTTGAATACCAACTAATTTGAAGCTCATGTTACTTTCCCTGTGTTCTGTCTCCTCCTTTCCTTTAAGTAGGTTTTTAAGCAGTTTGGTTGCTGAAGCAGAGATAGATGGACATAAAGGAGAAGAGATGTGTAAAGGAAGGAAGAGAGGGAGATGATAGAGGCAGTCGATATTTCTAGCATTCTAATTAAGACCTCTCTGTGGAATAAATCCATATAATTATCAGTAAATGAAATACAAGGTCACTCTACCTGACAGAAAGATGGACAGAAGATGAAATGCAGGGGAGAACAACAGGAATGTAGCATGTTTAGGTGTGTGGATGCTACTGGCATTATATTAGAACCCTGCATATGCTTCCTGAACTACACATTACAATGTCTCCCATTAAAAACCAGCATATGAAGGTTTCTGCTAAAAACTCAACAATGAGAAGAACTCCAACCAGAATCCTGATTGATCCTTGTATATTCACATCATTCTTTAGTGTTGTGGCAAAACTGGTCAACACAACATTTTGGTATATTTCCCAAAAAACAAAACAACAATACTATCAAGAAAATAAAAGAGTTTTTGTGGGTAATAAAACCAAAGCTCAAAGCAACTCCTCCAAGCATGTTTGTTTGGTAAGTTTTTTTTAAAGGTTTTGTCTTCCCACAAGATCATTTTCAATATATGGTAAAGATGAAAGTTCTTATTATCTGATCCAAAATGCAATTAGAAAATTTAGTTTTGATTTATTTATGTTTGTCCCAACTTATCCAAATTTTAGATGTGTTAATTTTATTTGTTGCTGTTCATTTATATATTTTATCTATTGAAAAGAAGACCTGGAATAAGGTCTTGAACATTATTCCATCACCTCTCTGAGGAGAGTGCTGTAGTTATGTTGACAGTATTTTAAGTGGACAGATTTGGTTGTTTTGATTTTTAAAACATTACTGTGCCATAGACCAAAGAATAGCCCACATTGTCATCCTGCAGTGTTGTATCTTACACCCAGTTCTACGCTCTTTCCTGTCTGGCATTTTTTGAATCTCTAACGTGGGTCTGGTTTGTTCTGAATCTGTTTGGCATTCAGTGGATCCCATCACTGGGACAGATCGCTCCCATTAGAGCAGCCAACTAGCATTAGTCACTGTTCTAATTAACATGCAAGCTAATTGGGAAATAATCAACTTAAAAAAAATCTAATCTTCATGAGACAGTGCAACAGATTACATCCAGGAGGTATTGTACCATCATTCCAAAGTGGAATTATTATGCAAGTGCAATGAAACAAAAAACTGAATGAATCTTTGTTGTTGACATTTGTTCATTTCAAAATGAAATCTAACATCTTGTCTTCTGATGTACAACATCAAATCATCTCTGCTCCTCTAGAAGCATTCTGTCACCTCATCTTCACACTCACTGATCTATTAGTTGTGAACATGGCTGTATACACCAAGTACGAGCAAGAACAAGGAGTCTGTTGTGCCTTTGTAGGAGTCAAGTTAGGCAATTAAAATTGCTTATGGCAATTATTCATAAGGCTAGTAATTTAGATCAAAGACAGCATACTTTTGTTATAGAAAAAATAGGCAAAAATGTTCAGTGTTATTTATCAATAACTGCCTGATGAGGCCTCAGTACTACAGTAATAGATGAAAGCTTTAGTGTTAAGTGTTTTTCACTGTTCCAGGAAAACTGTTTATCCAACGTCTTCAGAGGCCATGCTAACCATCATGAGCATTCCTGACAGGCTGTCTGTGGTCAACCAGCTGTAGCATAGCAGGGAGAAAGGGGGAGACTGTGAGCAGTGTGTACACCAGGATGATTGACAGCACCAAGTCCCCCCTCCAGGCTCTGATTGGTTGTTTGTGACAGAGCTGTGTTTGTGTGCAGATGACAACAGGACCATTGGACAAGGCAGAGGGGCTCAATTGTTTTCACAAATTATCTGACTCATACATCATGACATAGTGACGGTTTTAACATATATAAGAAACATCCATCCATTTTCATTACAGAAAGATCCCGGGTCGGGAATCGAACCCAGAACCTTCTTGCTGCAAGGCAACAGCTCTACCAACTTACAGCCACTGTAAGAAACATATGTATTTTTAAGTTGCATACTGAAGCTTTAAAGACCAGCGACTAAATTAAAAGGTTTTATCAATGAGGGCATGTTGCTCTAAACTAATTCAACAATTAGAAACATAGCAATCAATAACCCTTTTGAAATGTTTTTCTTAATCTCTGTAGCAGTTCTTGCATTGATAATTTAATAATTTGGTGTAGTAAATGGCAGAAAGGTTTGTTTTGCTGATTTTTTTTGTTGTTGTTTTCCTATATTGTCTTCTATGATGAAAATATTCATTGAATCACTTCACGTGTCAAATTGCACTGTCAGCTCCCACAGTGTGTGTCCATGTAAATAAACACACACTATGTGTGGGGGTGCGCGTGCGTGTGTAAATCTAAGTGTCTGACAAGTGGAATGCTGCTGTCTCATATTCATTATTGATCCTGTATCATTACCCACTGCTTTGTTCCGTCAAGACAAAACCACCCACTTACTGAAATCTCTCACCTTAGATAATAGACTAAGACAAATATACAGATACTTTTACGCATACATGTCATATATGAGGTTATTTAATATGTAAAGTTAAGGTCCAGGGCATGAACAGAGCAGAGTGACGGCTGAATCGTGTGTCTGTGGACAGAACAGAGACTCATTCTGATCAGTGCTTCTGATCTTTCATCACCCTCAGTAATCATTAGATCTACAGGAAGGCGAGGAAATACCAGCAGTAAACAGGATGACCTTGTCTTACCACATGGAGAGGGAGAGTGGTGGTGATGGTGGGGGGGCAGGGAGGTAGTGCGGGCAGTAGAATGCATCACTTAACTGCAAAAAATGCTAATTACATGAAATTTAACATTTTTTATGTGATAAATTTTGATAGATTATTATAGGCCATTTTAACAATATCATAGTATTCTCTCCTTCCGGCCATCAATTATTCTGACTATTAATCAAGTAATCAAATAAGAAATTTGATCCAATAAAATACTGGTAAATTTGGCCATGGCAGCAATATTAATATAAGATGTAGGTCTAATTTGTCCTATTTGTGCATCCCTAACAATTACTTATTTGTTATTACTCAAGTTTAGAAAATTAATTATAGCTCAAGTTAACCTGGACAAAATTGTGCGAAAATCTGAAATTATATACAATCTAATAATAAAGTATCATGTAGATCGTGAACAAGTGCTACTAATAGAATTAGCCTTTAATTGAGCTATTCTGTCATTCGGGTATAGAAATGCTCTTCACATTATGCTTTGTTCAATGACACACTTAAATAACTAGTGGAGTTGAGAATAATAAGTATAAGTAAAGACATTTTTCTATTATACAGTCTGTTACAGACCGGCTGTGATCAGGTTATTGCTCCTCAGAGGACGGGAAGGAAAACTGTCCTTTCCGTCTTGTCTGCAGATATAAGACTGTAGCTGGAATCTGCACACTTAGCTTCCTGTTAATGTTATGCTAATGCAGTGCTGCTCTCTAGCTTAGTGATTAATGCATCTGTGGTATATTTATTGTAGTGTTTTTATCTCAATTAACCTGAGAAGAAGAATGTGTGTTTTGGGTTGTGCAGACTGGTTGGATGGTGCTACTACTCAGGTCTCAGTCTTTACACTGCTGTGTGATTGGCAGCTATAGCCCCAGGAAAACCCCAGGAGACACACACACTCACACGTAAACACACACAAACAACAGGAAAAACAAGCACAAACACCTGCACATTCATTAGAGATCAAGCCACACTCTCCCTGCAGAAGATCAACAGACATTTTCTCCACATAGGTTTTACACATGAAGAAATAGCAGGAGAACACACAAACATCTGGGCCTGCACCTCAGGAGATACGAGGTTCTGAGGGTTTCTAGAGATGCTGGATAAATTGGCTCTGACATGTAAACAAAAACCCCTAAAATGTCTTGATTCAGCACATCTAAGAGCAGCACATTTCTTACAGCATTCACATCCAGAACCGCTTGGTGGATGTGTGTGTCGGGTGTGTATTGGAGTGTGCATCAGGGGAAGCCCTCCTCATTCATCAAGTGAGGCAGATTCTTATCGATTTGTGTGTCTATTAGCAGCCCTAAAGATGCAATTGAAAACCCAAGACTCGGCCATTAAGTCTGAGAACAAAATCCACTTGTACATAAATATACGAGGCCCATCTGTTATATGTTTTTTGAGTCATGGACAAACAGAAAATAATTTCCAATCTCTACAGTATTTACTCCAGCTGTAAACACACACTTTAACATAGTCAGAATTTTATGGCAAAATTCATTTATAGAAATAAACCCTGCAGATGTTTGCAGTGTAGTTTTTTTTGAAAAAATACCATTTGCTGATTATTAAAATCTTAACTTTTTCTACAAATCTTATTTAATTTAAGCAGTATTTGGTTTTTCATTCCTCTGGACAAAAAGGGTTTGAGCGTCAGAGTGACCAAAAACATGCAGCTAAAGTGGTGAAGAAATGGTTGGTTGACCAAAATAATATTTTGAAGTGAGCCAGTCCCCAGTAGAGCCTGCTGGAGAATCTCTGGCAGAGGTGGGCGGATCAATTCAAATAATACTGATACTAAGTTGGTATCACTATTAGATTAATGCTAATGTTATAATATTAGCACTTTAGTTTCCAATTCCCTATTGAAATTTTATTTTATTTTTCAACTGTAGTTTCTAAATTTGACCATAAAAAATAATTTGCTTTGATATTTTCTAATGTGTGATTTGGGATGGATGCATGTTTTCTCTCAAACGTTATTTTTTTGCACTGTTTATTTAGAAAACCATTCACACAAATTTGCTGTGTTTTTATATTGTTCTTATGTTATTAAAGTTTTTTGTAGACACTTTTAAACTTTGTCCGATTGGAGAGAAGCTTTCCAGCCTCAAGCACTTGGAGTTTATCACCAAAAATAAACCATTAAAATATAAGTGGAAACATTCAAAAAGCTTTTTATGACCGCATTGATAATTAAGAAGGGATTCAAACAAGCTGTTTTTATTAACATGTAAAACAAATTGTAAACATAGTTTAATTTGGGTATGGCGACACATTAGCACGTAAAAAATGTTGATGCAACTGATCCTGACTCACCGACCAGACAGGCAGCAAACAGCCTGCCAATACAAACCAACATGGACGTGCAGGACAGTAATGAGGGAAGATGAGGAGACATTAGGCAGAGTGAGAGTCTTTTTTTCTCTTCTGATAGCTTCCAGTTAGCTTTGTTTGTGCAACAGCAATGCATATGCAAACAAAGCATGCTCTCATTTGAACACATTTTAACAGTGATCCAGACAGCGGTGTTGATTGTGTATGGCCTGCTTGTTTATTAGCCCTTTGATTGAGCATCTCTGCCTGCCACAGATTGGATGACCTTTCCAGATCCTTCTGCCGGGTCTGCTAAGTAGATCGGATGGTAAACGCAACTCCACGCGCCAATACTTTATTCAGATTGTTACTGAATGAGGAAAAAGCAGTGTGTGGGCGTGTGTGTGCGTGTGTGTGTGTGTGTTTGCCTCGCTATTTGTACACACTCAGCCTTCCTTCATTGGTTCAATTGAAGCCTCATCTCCATATAGTTTGTATGCAATTACATCTGAGCTCCGTGCTGAGTGCCTCTATATGATTGTGTTTAGAACCGACTCGCTGTGATGTGTGTGTTCATGTGTCTGCAGCAATTCATGGTCAATTTGTGAGCTTGTGTGACTTTATGCGAACATTTGTGCTAGCCTGATGGAAGTTTGTGTGTGTGAGCGGCTGCTTGTGTTAGAACAAAGCTGTTTATGATAAATGCAGGTGCGAGAGTAATTTGTGATGACAAGATTTGTATTTGTGGATTCAGAGTACATTACACATCTATAATAAACATGTAGCATATGGATGGTGTGTGGCTGAGTGTGTGAGATACGTTTGTCACTCAAGAGACGAGACAGCAGGATGAGACTGGAGTGATTCTCTAGTGGGCTGTGGGCCGCTTGCAGGGCTTTAAAGGACACAACACACACATACCCACGCCCGCACGCACCCCCCACCCACCCCCCCCCCCCCCCCCCCCCCCCCCCCCCCCCCCCCCCCCCCCCCCCACCCCACCCACAACCCCCCCCCCCCCCCCGCCGACCCCC